>JAEANM010017025.1:0-13086 GCA_017656035.1 Myanophis thanlyinensis
ATAAAATAAATAAAATAAAATAAATTAAACCTCTGCAAGTCTTAAAATATCCATTTTGCATTTCTATCTCCCTAAACTCAAAAAAGACCTAACCCACCCATCCCCCAAAAAGGAATTGAAGCACTCTTGGGGCGTGAAAAAGAAATGAAGGAAGCCTTGCACCTATCTTAGCTCCCAACATTCTCTTCTAGTTGGCTCTTAGTTGTTCATCTGTTCTTCTGACTAGATTTGATCTTGACTCCTGATCTTCTCTAGAACTTTACATACTCACTTGCTGGATCTTTTCAGAATGTTCTCCACAATCTAGTCACAATTAAGTCACGCTATATTCAGATATCTGCAGTGAGCATGGGAGGACCCAGCACACATAAATGTCTTACTTCCAACGTTTGGTCTTTGTAGAAATCTTCATAGAAATACCTAAGAGGGGACCTTAAACACAATCAGCAAAGTACCATATATTAGCAAGCCCATCTGTGCTCTCCTGATTTGATAAACTATGAAGTTAGATTTTAAGATTATAAACAAAGTGGGGACTCTCAATACGTACAGCGCCAAAGGTTAACAGTCTGACTTTTGTCAAAAGTTCAACATTTGGATGTAAGAGGTGCTTTTACCAAAAGGATGGAATTCTACTGGAGCCAGAAGGATCCAAATTTCTGACACTTTATATCAAAAAGGTTTCAGAGCAGCTTATAAACCAACTCTGGGGGAAAGTTGGCAGGAGCAAGGAACACTACTTAGAGATGAATCACCCCAAAGGGATTGTGAGTGGAGGCAAAATTTTGATTGCTTAAATGGAAGCAGGAAAGAAATCAGAACACTTAAATTCATTTGACACAATAATGATTTTGTCCCTGTTGTCGGATTAAAACGTATTTGGCCTTTCAGACTTTTGAAAATCATTGTTGTTTAATTCCTACTACAGTGTAAAACAAACTTATTTGACTGCAGATATATGTTATTGCAACTGGATTTTTTTGGAACCTGTATTTGTTCCAAAGGTATTTGTTTCAAGAAGCTTCTTCTTATGTATTTTGAACTTATTCTGATTGAGGGTTTTTTTGCTTTTATTTATTGTATATTTTACTTTAACATAGTACTATTTTAAAATAAACAGCTCTGTCTGCAGTGCTATAGAATCAACTCCAGTTTATCCTATAATATAGCTAGTGATTACTGATAAAAGAATAAAATAAGATGCAATAAAGAGAGCCTGAAACATCCTAGGACAACATGTATATTAAAAATATTTTCAGAGGAAAACAGCAAATAGATATTTCTGTTCTGTTCTGTAGGGTTAGGATGCTTGATTGCCATGGAGCCAAAGTTGCAGTCTTTGAAACATCAGGAGAGCTTCTTCTAAATTATCCAAATCCTACAATTAGGAAAACAAGAGGGGTGCATAGCAGAAAGTCACTCTGCTACATCAAATAGAGCATTGTGCCCAGTGCCTTTCTACAACTGCAAAATTAGCTTTTAGGCCACGAACTCTAAAAACACAAGAAGACTTGTACAGTGATTCTTGCTCAGTATCACCAACTCAATAATTCACCACCAGAAAGTTTGGATTCTGTTCTTGGGCTAGAGATCATTGTTCTGCTTGATTCAGGAAATTGGCAGTCATGCCTTTTCTTCTTCCCAAGAGAACTGGGTCACTTGAAACATTGAGTAACTGGCTAGGAAAATGTCACTAAATGGTAGAGGACAGATCGCATAAGAGAGCTAGTTGAGTTTGTTCTTTGGCATTTATTTTGCTTTATTTTTTACAGCCCTCTATTTTTATTCTTGGTAGCAGCTTTGTAACTTATTGCTGCATTCCTTCCAGCTTTATGTGCACAGTTGCTGATTATTACACAGCCAAGAATCTCAGGTTTGTACAGACTATCAATTAATGAATGAATGTATTTATGAGTAAAATTAGCATGTAGAAAGAAAGAAGCCTCATCACTACACAAAGTGACCAGCCTAGTAAGAACTGCCTCCTGTGTCCTTGTCTCGTGCAATTTCAGCTCCCTATTGAGAAGCTGGGGAAGAAAATAGATGCTGTAACAAGTAAGATCAGCCTGGAGGTTCCTGCCAATGTCTGCTCAACAACAAAAGATGGGATGAATCTGCCATTCATCTTGTTCATTCTCTGTATTTCAGAATCATGATCAGAGAAGATCCTATGTCACAATCACAGCCTAAAAGGACAAGATCTTGCATAGGACCTGATTACTTGAAGGACGTCTGTCTCTCATAGTATTGGCCTGGCTGATTCAATTTTGCAGAATTGGCATGCTGCAGGTTTCTTTCATTAAACAATGTCATCAGTGAGGACCTTGGAAGTACACTTTCTCTGTAGCAGTGCTTGCCCTCTGAATCATGGCTCCTACCCTACTGTTGTTTAGAAGAGCCTTGAAAAATTGCTTCTTCACCTGGGCCTTTGGGGAGGAGATTGAGACCTTTTGCTTCTTTCCATCTGGTCTATTGTTCTTTCCATTTGTCAGTTTTATTGCAATGTTTTGTTTGTTTGATTATTGTGAACTGTCCAAAGTCATTGGGAGTCAGGTAGCATGCAAGTTTATCTGATTACTACTATTATCAGATTGGAATGCAAGTTCTAGATGGATAGAATGGCCAGCAATACATTCCCACCACTGCTGCCCACCCTCATTTTTATGGAATTGTGTGAAAATGAACCCAAATGGATCCAATTCAAGAATCTTGACTATTGGATTTTTAAAATTCAGCTCTAATATTGGACTCAAATTGCAGGACTCTTTTAATTTTAATTCATTGTTTCTAGTTGATCCCATATGCTGGTGAAAGTAACACCACCTGATTAAAGGAAATAATTTTATAACAAGTTTCAGTGTCACAGAATTGCAGTTTATGCCATTTTCAGAAACTCTTATTGTCTAAAAGGAGAACTACCCAGTCTAGTCTTTCCCCTCCAAAGAGAGTTAGAATAAAGATTGTCATCTCTGCTGATGTTTCTATTATCACCTTTCAAAGTGAAAACATGCAGTGAAAACATGCAGTCATTAACAACCTATGAATAACCACGACAACCTCTGTGACATTAAGTCATACTTTTTGATTTACATTTTAGCATTTCATTCATAATTAAACTCACACCTCTATTTCCCTGCATTAATAACTAACTGAACTGCAAGATCAGGATGTCCTCCTTCAAGCACACATGTTTCTTGCCGTCTTGGCTTCTTAGTTTCCTAGCTGCCTGCCTGCCTGCCTGCCATCCATCCATCCATCCATCCATCTCAATCTTCTACATGCTGTGATCATCATCAGGTGAGCTCATAGATATTGACATCCACTGGCTTTGATCATTTGAGGCTTTCTCATGCTTTTGAGTGTAATAAAGAAGCCAATATACTATTAGGATACACCTCACTAGGTACTGAAGTTCAGATGTAAATTATTTTTAAAGACTCAGTGACAGACCATGGCACTTAGTTCTCTTACAATCACAGAAATGCCAAACCATTTAATTAAATATTCCTTCCTTTATATCAAACACGAACCTTAGCATATGTATTATTTGTTTCCATGCACTCTGCCGTCTGTGCACCAAAGAACTTCAGAGGTAAGGTTGTGCAACAGTTGCTTTAAAACATGCAGAACATTTCTGATCACACCGACACTTGTTTGCTTGAACAATTGACTCTGAGCACAGACACTTATCGACAGAGGCCTAAACAAATTAACTTTATTATTTTTCTCCGACTCAACGTCAAGGTCTTTCAGGGCCCCGATTGCCATGGCAACATAAAGGCACATGCATTAAATGAGCAACACCAATGCCAAAGCTATCAGAGTTGAAATGGGCAGAAGTTAAACATTAACTTCAATCTGTTATTTGCTTAAGATTAAAAAAAAAAATATCTAGCTTCATTTAGTTATCAATTGCTTGATGCAACCACTCCGGAAAGAAGAAAACATGAGCATAGGAATTTTTATACGAATGACTAACCACTGACTTATTTGACTCAGGTATCTTGTCTATGGCAGTAAACAGATACTGCATGGCAAGGTGCAAAAAATAGTTATAATGGGCTGTTATGCAAGAAAATAAAATGTAAGAATTATGAAAACTATGTCCTATTCCACAGGCTTACGATTTCATAATGCTCTATCTTGGGATCGGAGAATGAAAGCAGCGTGGAGAATGATAATATTTCTTATTGTTTATAGAGTCTGGTTTTTTAGAGTCTGTTGATTACCTGCAGATATCATTCAGGAATGAACACTGTAGGGACAGCTACAGCAACAGTGTATAGTTAGGGAGGGTAATACCAGTCACCAATAAGAAAGCTAGAACACATGGAAGCTTAGAGGAAAAGAAAACAAACAAGACTTGCTTGTTTTTCAAGAGCCAGAGTTCTTCACCTTAGAGGCTCTCAAAATATGGGGATGGTTGCCATTCTGTAATTAGAAGGACAAGGCAAATCTAATAGATTATCCATATTCTGTTGCTGACCCTGATCCAATGCTGTTCTATACCTTTTCATCTGGTGGGAAAGCTGAGCATTTCTCCAGATTTTACCTCTGCTTGCTTCTCTCTCTCTCTGAAGCATATTCAAAAAAGAAAGAGAGAGAGAGAGAGAGCGAAAGAGAGAGAAACGGGGGAGAGAAACCCCAACCATCTTCTTCACCTCCCACTCAGTTCAGCAGTAAAATCTATGCATATTTGTCTTTATCATGCTTGGTGACTCCACCGCAAGAGGAAAAGAGTTGAATCTCCTGAGCAGTTGATTTCTTCTGGTGATTTGCTTGGACCTCTCCATCTTTTTCACATTTTCATGGGCAGGAGATGATATGGGGGTGAGTTTGAAAGGTTTCCTATCAGCTTAATTCCACCTGGAGCCATCAAAAAATGCCCAGGTCATCACTGCTGGTGAACAATGCTGATCTTTGCGAAAATGTCAACTCAACAGAAGAGCCGGACCCCCAAACAAGCCAGGAAAGCTGGTCTGAAGATGCCCCCCTTGGTTTGGGGACCCTCTGCACTATTTACACCGCCTACGCCGCCATCATTTCCATGGGTCTTCTAGGGAATGTCATCCTTGTCAAAGTCTTCTTCAAGATCAAATCCATGCAGACGGTCCCCAATATTTTCATTACCAGCCTGGCTTTTGGGGATCTGCTCCTTCTGTTGACCTGCGTGCCGGTGGACGCCGCCTGTTACATCCTGGATACTTGGTTGTTTGGACGAGTCGGTTGTAAACTCCTGTCTTTTATTCAACGAACCTCCGTGGGGGTATCCGTATTCACGCTCACGGTCCTCAGCGCTGACAGGTGAGTTTTGAGCATTTAACTTGTTCATGAAGGTGTTGTTAAGAAATTAATCTTTGTAGGTAAGATGGGACTATGCTAATCCATAGATCTGACTGTCAAATGGTCAGATCCAGATATTTTCACAGTTGAAGTCCTGCATTCTTTGTTTCTGGTCTGGTTACTCCTGATCCCCACACAGTTGGTTGCTGGGACATCTCACCAGAAATGGATGCAAATTCTGATGCGTGAGATAATGTATTTGTGAGAGCGTGGGCTACGGTTTGGAAGATTTGTTTTTCCTAGTGGAGCAAAATCACTGCTGTTGAGCAGTGATTTATCCCTTCGGCTGTTTCAGTGTTTAAAATGTTCCTTTTCATTTCCAAGTAACGGAAAGCCAACGTGATTCGTGTTTTCTCTTCTTCTCCTTAAAGGAAGAGAATGGGGAAATTCTGAAGCAAATTCTTTAAAATTCACTGCTAACATCTTAAAAAATGATATCGTTTACGGTGCAGTGAACCAATGAATGAGCCACAGAAAGAATAATGATATGTTTGAAACACAAAATGCCTTAAAAAAAAGAGAGAGAGACTCTCTGCTGTATCTTGGTGCTACCTAGTGGTGTGGGAAAGCAATTTACAAAAAAATAGGAAAGGAAAAGAGCCAGGATGATGAGCACATCTCTGCGGCCCGTTGCCTAAGGTTCATGCAAGTTTTAATTTTCAAGGATTAAACCAACTGGCCTTTATTAAACTTGAGCAGTTCAGAGGGCATTTGCACAAGAATGATTTAAGTAGCACCAGAGGTTCAGCTGTTGAAAGGCTGGACCAGGGCGAAGATAACACATATCAGGGCTTGGAAGGTGTGAAAGCATCATTTAGAAGATCTTTGGGTTGGCTTCAAGGGGTCTCAGAGTAAGGTCATTAAAACTCTATAGTGCATTTTGTTTTCCTGCGCATTTCAGGGGAAGAAACACACAGAGATTGTGGTATAATACTGAGAGAGACTCAACATAGTTTGAAAACAAAGGACCTGCACTGCCCATCCCTGATACCCTCCCCAAAGGAGGGAAAACCCTGAAGGTCCCAACCCCATCCTTCTCCTCTCCTTAGAAACGGTCGGTCACAACGGAAGGTTGCCCACTGTCTTGTGCTCTGTTGCTTTGTTGATCATTTCATTAGTCTTCCAAGAGCTGACCGAAACTGTGTTTGATAGGTACAAGGCAATTGTGAAGCCCTTGGAGCTCCACTCGGATGCTGTGCTGAAGACTTGCTGCAAAGTTGCTTGCATCTGGATCGTCTCCATGTTATTTGCTACTCCCGAAGCCGTCTCTTCCGATCTCTACACGTTCCACCTGCCCACGAAGAACACCACCCTCGAAAGCTGCGCGCCGTATCCCGTTTCTGAACGCGTCCTGCAGGAAGTCCACTCACTGGTTTGCTTCCTGATCTTCTACATCTTGCCCCTAGCCATCATCTCTATTTACTACTTTCTGATTGCCAAGACCCTCTACAAAAGCACATGCAGTATGCCCGCAGAAGAGCAAGGCCATGCCCGTAAACAGGTAGGCAAAGATTCTTATCTGCATTTCTTAGACCAGGGGTGGGCAATTATGGCTCCTTCATGACTTGTGGACTTCAACTCCCAGAATTCAGAAATTCTGGGAGTTGAAGTCCACGAGTCATGAAGGAGCCGTAATTGCTCACCTGTCTTAGATATTTGGGTCTTTTGAAACAGAAATGGGGGGTTTCCCCTTAAAGATAAGTGTTTGGGAGAACATGGAAGTCAACCCAATGAGACCACTCAATCGCAGGATGTTTGCAGACATGTGGGCTAGTGGGTGTCATAAAAAGAACTCAAGGTGGGCTAGGAAAGGTTGAGTCAATGGACACATTTTGTCCACAAAGAGCATCACTTAGGGATCCAGAAGTCCTCTTTGAAGTAAATGTGGCCCACAAGAAGATTCAGTGGGGAGAAAACATTATTATTGCTTCATTGTGTGCCACCCAGTCATGTTTGTGAGATGGGCAGCTGTATTAAATTTATAAGATAGAAATAAAGTATTTCTATCTATCTATCTATCTATCTATCTATCTATCGATACAGATTTATATATATATTCTTATATATGTAAAAGAAGGAGATAAAATGCTGTCTAGAATAAGATAATTCTTATATATTTATATATAATAAATTAGCAAGGTCCTGTAATCAGGCTACTGAGGTGGGCTTCAGTTTCAAATCCTTAATCCGTAGTAATCTGGAATTTAACTCCAGAAAAAGCAAAGTTGGCGCTTCCCCCCACCCTCACAACAGCCTTCCTCCTATTTCTTGCCTTACACAAAACCATGTTTTCTTTGCAGTTTTTTTTTTATCAAGGGACAGGCTACACCCAGCTCTGGTTTTCTGCTGATAAGTGGCAGAAAGGAATCGGGGAGATGTTTTCCTGCTTGTATCTCGGGGAAAAATCTGGCAAGACGCAGCAACAGCAGTCCAGCCTAGCTTTTATAAAAAAGTAAGAAGCTGAACCTAGGCTAGTTTAAGTCAGTCCTTGACGCCTCAGGGGAATTCTGGGAGTTGAAATCCACAAGCCTTAAAAGTTGCCAACCTTGGACATCCCTGCCCTAAACAACTTCCAGTTGACTTCCACCACTAAGGCAGGACTGGAACTCCAGTTCCCCTGCTCCTAGTCCTGTGCCTAATCTTCTATACCAAACTGATTCTCTCACCAAATCTTTACTTAAAATTAAATGGTGAGTCCCTCCTCCATATTTTCCAAGTCTAATTACTAAAATTAAATACCCCTTTCTGTAAATTCCACCAAGGAGCTGCCATTGCTGGATGCAGTGTTGGTATATTTAGATTTAGATTTTATTTGATTTATATACCGCCCCCTCTCCCTAGGCCTAGGGACTCGGGGCGGTGCACAGCCAATAAAAACATAGACACATGAATAACAATTTACCTGGCTTGTAGGACAACTTAAGAAGACTGTGGATGGGTCATGCTTTTATGGTCCAACCTTCAGAGTAGCGCTCAAGAACCAGATAGCTTGGACGAACAGTTATATGTTGTCATTATATTATTGGTTTAAATAAAAAAAGAGAAAGGAAGGAAATAAAGAATTTGCTATATTCTTGCAAAACTATGACAACAAATGTATTTCATCTTTTTCTTAGGGGGAAAAGTTAGTCTTTTAGGTAAATTGAATTGTTCTTGTTCTCTTGTTGGGGAGAATCAAAAAAAGAAAGGTGGTAATATATTTTGTCTTGTGATAGTACACTTTTATCTGTTTTCCCAATGCTAAAAATAGAAATGGAAACTGTGGGGGGGAAAAGATAAGCTTAGTGGTTTAAACTTGAATGGGAAAACACCGGGACACCGGGAAGTCATAAAAAAATAAATTCCTATGCAGAACATTATCTAAATGTGTCTATGCTGTCACCTTAACTGAACTCAGTAGAGTTGATAATAAAAGCAACTTTTTATATTGTACTCACATCCTGCCTTTCAGCCACATTGTTAAAGGGATGGGACCAATGAATCACAATATGAAAACAAGATAAAATTGCAAAACCTAATCAATAACTCTTCAGTAACTTACCGCAAAGGGATAAAGCGACCATAAAAAGCTGTTCAAGGTTTTAAAAACAATATGTTTTAATGGCAGGAGGTTTTCCTAGATTGCAGCTCATTTCATTGCATGCAGGAATGTAGAATTGCATGCCCCAATAAATTCAAATGCCTTTGAAATGCCACAAGAGGCTTCTTTGTGGTTCACCTATCATGCCAAGCCCTGCCTTACTCATGCCAAGCTGCATTAAATTGGGTTTCATACAACAAAACGGATCCAAAATAAATAAATAATGTAATTCCTTATTCCTGGTGTCAGCTGTGAATCTATTGAATGATGGAGTGTGAGTCTAGCCATCATGGTCATCCCATATTTCTCTCATTGTATAGACCTGTGTTTCTCAACCTGGGCAACTTGAAGATGCATGGACTTCAACTCCCAGAATCCCCCAGGCTGGAGAATTCTGGGAATTGAAGTCCACGTATCTTCAAATTCCCACGGTTGAGACTGGTATACACCCTAAATGAGAGCTGCAAACATTATGTATAAAGGAGCAGATAGACTGACCCCAGGAGAACAGCTCTAAGAAATGAATTATTTAATTAAATTTAAATTTAATTTAATTGCACTAAAACAAGAAGAATTCAGCCAGCCTGTTGAGAAGCACTTCAGATTTGAGGGTCGAAATTTGCATGGACGTACGGAAGAAGTCCACCCATCTGCAAGTCCTTGTATCACATGATTCTTTTCCTTGGGCAACTATTCACCATCTAAAGTCCATTGGTGTACAGGTAGTCCTTGATTTATGACCACTACTGAGCCCAACCGTGAATTTTGCCCCATTTTGTGACTTTTCTTGCCACCGTTGTTAAGTGAATCACTGCGGTTATTAAACCAGTAACACAGTTGTTAAGTGAATCTGGCTTCCGCATTGCCTTTGCTGGCCAGAAGGTTGCAAAAGGGGATCACAGGATGCAGGAATGGTCATAAGTATGAACCAGTTGCCAAGCGTCTGAATTTTGATCACATGATCATGGGGATGCTGCAAAGGTTGTAACTGTGAAGAACGGTCATGAGTCACTTTTTTCAGTGCCATTGTAACTTTGAACCGTGGTAAGTCAAGGGCTACCTGTACAAGCAAATAAATAAATATACAAACCTCTGCCTTAAGGAGCTGCAGATGGGCAGGTGAAGATGGAAGCATTTTCTTGCCTCTGAATCTTTAGCTGACTGGTTTCTATTCAAACATCATTTGGAATTACTTACCTTTCCCCCAACACAGCTCCAGATCAGCTTTTCAAGAGATGTGGCCTTAACAATGCATTGTAATGTTCAGCTTCCTAAACACAACCAACCCTCTGAAATAAACTCAAAGATTCCTTTAATAAGGCAACCTCAGCAAAAAAGTTTCTTTTTCAAACACAGGCTAAAAGTCCCCCAGGCCAGAAGATGAATAGTTGCCTGCCACATCTATTCATCTCCGCCCCTTGCCTTTTATCCTCAGAGCTAAGGTGAGCCTTTGTTAGCAACGGTGGCTCTTCCTTCCCAAGGATTGGCCCATGGCAGTAGTGAAATTCAATTTTTTACTACCGGTTCTGTGTGTGTGGCCACAGGATTAAACATCACCAAGCACAGAATTAAACTTCATCGAAGTTGCAATGTAATAAGGGGAGAGGCAGTTTCTGTGAGCAAGGCAATAAAGATTAGGCTAGAAACAACGGCCTTATTTACAGGATTAACCCTGCAAAGTGGGGAAAAAAGATTTCCTCTAATAACTAGTTCTATAGAACCGGTGCAAAGCAGCTGAATTTCACCTCTGGCCCATGGATTTCCACTGCTCTCCTCTTCTCTGCCTTCTGCACACCTGCGTATCAGGCACTGGACCTAGCTATTCCTCCTCTTCTCCATCAACCACCTCCAGACCTGGGGGCTGTTGACTCTCCATCTGAGGGCTGATGGCCCAAGCTCCATCTCTGTCCTCTCTTTCTCTGCCACCTCCATTCCCTCTTCCCCCTCGGAGCTCTCAGGTTGCCTTGCTGTTGACCCTGGCTCCCATGTCTCCTTCTCCTCTGATTCAGCTGCTAGAGGGGCCGGCAGCCAACAGACCACAACATGTAATCTCTTGTCCAGGTAACAGATCTGGCTATCTTCCTGCGATAGCATGAGTGATGGTACTTTGGAAGAAGATCAAGACACATGCTTGGGACATTTGTATGTGTCAAATCTTGGATAATCCCAAGCAGTCCTTTTGGGCAGTGGTCCTTAACCTTTTTGAACAAATTGCCCCCTTGAGCCAATGTGGAAGTTGTCATTGCCCCCACTTCCCCCAACATAACCTCTTAGTCACAACATAGGAAATAATTCTTCAATTTATGCAAACACTTTTTTGTTTTCTTTAAAATTGTTGCCGGGACATATCAATGCAAATCATTTATTTCCAGTCTTTTCCCCATATCTCAAGTGTATGAAAAATTTTGGTGCCACCCGTCACTTTATTCCCAAACTTCGTGACACATGTATTTCATTATTACTTTATTTATTCAAGACACTTAAATGGAATGACCACTGAAAACAAGTGCAATTGCAAGAAAGTGAAATGCCCAAAAAGAAAAACAGTAACATTTAATGATTGAATTACAAGTGAAATTTAACTTCTTGCTCCATTGCCCCCATATTGCACCCTTTTTGTTCCTTTTGTGCCCTTTTTTGTTCCACTGCCCCCCTGCAAAATGAAATCACTCCCTGGGAGGCAATATCACCCAGGTTAAGAACCATTGCTCTTGGGGACCCAGATCAATCTCATTGGGGCTTCAGGCCTGAATCTAAAGCTGACAATGTCACCCCAAAAGAAGGGAACACATCCTGTGAATTCACTTTTGATCTCATTTTCCAGGGAATGTTCTAAATCCCCATTTCTCTGTTGTTTCCGAGAGACTATCTGAGTGATGTACTCCAAGGCAATTAAGTTTGAATGGCCTGAAGCAGATAACTAGAGATCATGGTAATATAGTATTCATCCAGTTGGGTTTTTTTTAAGGCTTATCCCCAAATGAGGGATTAGATATAGAGGTAGTCATCGATTTACAACCAAAATTAATCCCAAAATTTCTGTTGCTAAGCAAGGAAGTTGTTAAGTCAGTTGTGCCTCATTGTGCGATCTTTTTTTTGCTACAGTTGTTAAGTGAATCACTGTGGTTGTTAAACGACTCATGCAGTCATTAAGTGGATCTGGTGCCCCCCCCCCTTTGATTTTGCTTGTCAGAAGCCAGCTAGGAAGGTTACAAATAGTGATCATGTGAGCCCAGTACAATGCAACTGTCATAAGTACATGCCAGTTGCCAAGTACCTGAATTTTGATCATGTGACTACGGGGATGCTGTAACGGTCGTGTGAAAAATGGTCTTAAGTCACTTTTTTTCAGTGCCGTTGTAACTTTAAATAGTCACTAACGTAATGGATGGAAGTGGAGGATTACCTTTATCTTTGGTTTCTTGGGAGAAATTATTTTATTATGTTGTTACATTGGAAAAAGTTTTGAGAAGCTGTTTAACCAGGAGGAAACGAAAGTGAAATATTGAAACTATTTCTATTTTTTCTTTACTTAGCAATTGGTTTAATTGTTTTAGATAAGATAGTAACACTAATGGTGATCAATTTCGTACTGTGTTTTATGTATTCGATTTATAAGAAATGAAAGCAAGACAAGAATATTCAGTATTCTGATCCAAGTCATTAGGAAAATCTCCCCTCTTAGCATTTGAGAATCTCTCAATCCCTCAATGGTAATAGGTATAATCTTTATCGTGGACTCTCCAGATCTTCTAGGCTGCAGAGATAGGGATAGTCATTCAGAGGGATGTCCTTGGCAAGATCAAAAAAAGTCAAGATTGCAGCCACAGCTGTCTAATCTGAGCCCCACCCTACCCCCCTTTTCAAAATACGTGCGAGAATTCCCATAGGTGCTTTACGATGGGCTGCAGAGATGTTAAGTTTATGGGACAAGAAGGATCAAACCCAAATGGGAGCAATGATAAGTGACATGCTGTAGATGTGATTGCTGTTGTTGTTATTCAGTCACTAAGTCGTGTCTGACTCTTCGCGACGCCATAGACCAGGGGTGGGCAAACTTTTTGAGTCGCAGGCCACAATGGTTTGTAAAATTTGACAGAGGGGCCGGGCCAGAATAGGATGCGATGCAATGGCACCATTTCATGAACCCAAAGTAAGAACTG
>JAEANM010017026.1:0-13086 GCA_017656035.1 Myanophis thanlyinensis
TGGTGATGTCTATGTGTTCCAGACTTCAGGCTGTAATTGACTGCAAAGGATTTGCAACCAAGTATTAAAAAGTAAAACTTTGATTTATGATTATTATTCTGTCCCATTACTTTTGGTCCCTTAACAAGTGGGGGGAACCAATGCAAACTCTTGTAATTCCTACACTGTTCACTTGATTTGGATGTAAATACCTTCAAATTAAAGCTGACAGGCTTCAGTTAAAGCACATCTTGTTTGTTTCATTTCAAATCCATTGTGGTGGTGTATAGAGCCAAAAATGTTACAATTATGTTGATGTCCCAATATTTATGGACCTGACTGTAGCTGTCCATCTCATGCAAGTGAGTAGGGGCAATTTACAGGATTAAAAACACTTCACCATCACCAAATAATAATCACCCAGGTGCACAATAATCAATTAACTATTAAACAGTAGTAGTAAGCGGTAATTAATTGCAGTAGTTCTCCTGCAATTAATTACTGCAACTCTTCTTAGAGATGGACTCACCAAATACAGTGGCGAATGCCTGCAAGGCAGCCAAAAGCCACCTAGAGCCACTTGGTTGAGTTGGCAGCTATAGAAATTGAATAAATAAATAAATAAATAAATGAAAATATCTATAAAATCTCAACAGGGTCAGGGTTATATGAATGTTGGGGGTCAGGTGTTCCATAGACCAGATGTTATAACAGGAAGCAGATTTCCTGGGTTCTATCAGACAGTATTGCTTGGTAATAGGGACCACTGGCATGCCAGTTCTATTCAATCTAGTGGTACAGGCAGACAGGGAGTCCTTTAAATAATCTGTGCTTGTGAAAAGCTTTCTGGTAATATCCACTGCCTTGAATTTTACCCAGAAACCTATTGGAAGCTAATGCAGTGATATAACTATATATGCAGTGCACTGAGATATAATCATAATTATACATATTGCTGCATTTGGAACCAGTTTATCCAAAGGCAGCCCCATAAATATCACATTACAACATTTCAAATGACAGATGACTAAACATGACTGACTATGAGCAATACCTATAAATTCAGAAGCAGGTACAGTTGGTGCACAATTCTAAAAAGGACCTTCTGACTGTGGCTATCAACTGCTCTTTCAGAAGGAGCTTAGAATCTGGAAAAACTCCCAACCTGTGTATAAGTTCTGCCTGGAGGAGTGTCACCCTATCCAGGAAAATATATGGAAGCTCCCCAGCATTGGGGGAGAGGGGAACCTAAAACTCATATCCAATGGTCTCATTAAGATTCAACTGAAGCTTATTTATGAATGAAGGCAAAAACTTATTCATCCCATCCAGGACCCTTCTATCCCAATTATAAATACTGAGAAAGAACTTAGACATCATTATTTCCTTGATCAGGTGATATATACATGCTAATGAATACATATATTCATTAGCATACACATTTCATCTGATGCTGTTTCCTAGGGTTCAGAGAAGAACAGAGATAAGATAGAACAGAACAGAATAGAATAGAATAACGAAGTTGGAAGGGACCTTGGAGATCTTCTAGTCCAACCCCCTGCTTAGGCAAGAAGCCCTACACCACTTTAGACAAATGGTTGTCCAATCTCTTCTTAAAAACTTCCAGTGTTGGAGCATTCACAACTTCTGGAGGCAAGTTGTTCCACTGATTCATTGTTCTAACTGCCAGGAAATTTCTCCTTAGTTCTAAGCTGTTCCTCTCCTTGATTAGTTTCCACCCATTGCTTCTTGTCCTGCCTTCAGGTGCTTTGGCGAATAGCTTGATTCCCTCTTCTTTGTAGCAGCCCCCGAGATATTGGAACACTGCTATCATGTCACCCCTGGTCCTTCTTTTCATCAAATTGAGACATACCCAGTTCCAGCAACCATTCTTTATATGTTTTAGCCTTCAGCCCCCTAATCATCTTTGTTTCTCTTCTCTGCACTTTCTAGAGTCTCAACATCTTTTTTATATTGTGGCAACCAAAACTGGATGCCGTATTTCAAGTGTACCTTACCAAGGCATTATAAAGTGGTATTAACATTTCATGTGATCTTGATTCTATCCCTCTGTTTATGCAGCCCAGAATTGTGTTGGCTTTTTTGGCAGCTGCAGCACACTGTTGGCTCATATTTAAATGATTCTCCACTAGGACTACTAGACTCCTAGTAACCCTATAAAGCAGTAGCCTAGAATTTGATCTTACCCACACACCCAATCAAATTAATAATTGTGCAAGTGTCCTTTATATTTTCCAGGTCAAGATTTAATTCTCTATGGAGAGAGTTTAATTTTTCTGCTTATATTTAGGAAACAGCATTATCCAGAGTACCAAGCTAATAAAGCTTGTTTGTTACATTTTAATGATTTGGCATTAAATTCAATAAGTAATTAAGAAAAGGAAAATTTTGAACTCTTTTATCATAAATAGTTTGTCTTCAGTGTTGTATTTATTAGTTTTTTTATTACATATGTGCTTTGAAATGTGTAAGTATAAATTGAATCAATATGACTAGCTTTAGCAGTGATTGTATCTAATGATTTTAACCAATATAATTAAAATATAGATCATTACACAACTATATTAAACTCTTAGTCTGATATGCAACCTCAATTATCCTTTACATCAAGTAAGTTTAGTTTATCTCTGATGGGACTGAACTAGAAGTCAAATAGAGTTCATTCAACCCATGGAGTATACAGATGTTTCTATGGTGAAAAGAATGATGCAAGGGTTTCATTCTTAATTATATAAAATAAATATAGTGCATAACAATCCACAAAAAATTATGAGTAAAAAAATTAATAATCCCATTATGCCATTGATTTTAAATTACTATATTATACACCAGAGAGAAAAATCTTAAATCTTAGTGGAATGTAGAAATTAAAAATCAATAAGAAATTAGCTACATGTTGCCTTAAAAATGAAAATATTGAGTAAATTACATTTTCAAAGATTAATTTGTATTCAAAGGAACCTGATGAACAGTTGCTATGGTATCATATGCTGAATATTATGCAATTTCAAGTACTTGAAATAAATTATTACCTACGCTTCTCTAACTCTTTGAGATTTTTTCATTAGCTAGTTGATAGTTTAAAGAGCATTAATGAGGTTCTTGATATGAGCCTAACGAATCTTGCATATCTATGTTCACTGAGAATATTCTAAATAACAACCAAGTCTACCTACACAGTTTATTGAAAATTCAGTCATGTGAAGTGATACAAGGTATAAACTGCTGTAAAACATTAACATGTCTAAAAATAGTATGTTAATATCCTCATTAGCAACAATATTCATGATAAGGTCATTAGGAATTCCTATATTAAAAAAAGAATTGTATTAAATGTTGGCCTCAATGCCTCTGTTAGAACTCTATTACACACACACACACACACAGGTCTAAGTGTGTTCGGGTCCCACTTGCCATCCTCAGGCTGGTGCCTTCTGCTTCGTGCCAGTGCAAGCAATGTATGATTGGAGCTGCCATCTCTCTATAAATACTGGTGGGGGGGTGGGGAGTGCTGGGCTGGTTGGCTGCGCTGCTGCCTCTTGATTGGTTGATGGAGTTGATATTGGTATAATGGGCTGTGCAATGGCCTTGTGAGTTTTGTTGTGGAGATATCCTGGATTTTGTGCTGTAATCTCCTGGGTTATTTGTTTTGTGATCTTTTTTCCATTAGCCTCCCATGTTTTAACAACTTGGGTAATGGGTTGTGTGATGGCCATGTGAGTTCTTTTGTTGTGGTGTCCTGGGTCCTGCGTTGTAATCTTCTGGGTCATTTGTGTTTTGATCTCTTTTCCATTAGCCTCCTGTGTTGTAACAGCTTGAGTAATGGGTTGTTTGATAGCCTTGTGAATTTTATTGCTGTGGTGTTTTTGGTCTTGTGCTGTGATTTTCTGGGTCAATTGCTGTGTTGCAGATTCTTGAGTTCTTTTGTTGTGATTTCCTGAGTTTTCTGATGTGATATCCTGAGCGGGTGGCTGTGATGTAGCGTTCTGGGTTTTGGTATGGCTTCGAGTTTGAGGTCTGGGTCTGTGTTTTTGCCATGTGTCAGCTTGTTTGGTTTTGGGATCAGGGGGTACGACAGCTGGTGAAGCAGCCATGGTCTGATTTCTGGATGGTGTTTGTCCTTCATTTATAGGATGGGTTTGGGAAACTAGCTCTCACC
Organism: Myanophis thanlyinensis; assembly: GCA_017656035.1. NCBI lineage: Eukaryota > Metazoa > Chordata > Lepidosauria > Squamata > Homalopsidae > Myanophis > Myanophis thanlyinensis. The sequence goes on from JAEANM010017026.1 coordinate 4,160, forward strand.
AACAAACAAGTCCCAGCCACAAAAACCAACACTGGACCCAAAACAACACAGGACACCACCGCCAATCCCCCTCACCAGACCCAAATTTCCATGGTCATGTGGCTAGCATGACATCATGGAGAGCTGTTACATTTCCACTGAGATTATATTTATTTATCTACTTGCATTTGTATACTTTCAAGCTGGGGTGAAGATGGGAGCTCACCTCATCATGGAGCTGGGGACCTCAAACCTGGCTACTGTCTTTCCAGGTGACAAACCCAGTATTTTAGCCACTGCACTACCGTGCTGCCTAATATATTTTAAATATATTTAAATATATATTTGAAAGAAATTTCAGTCACTGGCTGAATCAGTCATGAATCAATTAATATTTTGTCTACTTGTTAAATTTTTTTCAGAACAACTAAGATAGATCCAGTCTGTTAATAAATTAATTAAATAGATAAATAAATACAAGTATCTTTTTTAGTATTTTTACCTGCAGCTGCCAAACATATGATCCCTTTCAGCATTGACAAATGTTTACTTGTCCTTAATTATATTTGAGAAATGGTATAGTTCATAGTACCGATGAATGAAAGACATAATTATCAAGACATTACACATAAACAGTGTAGTTTCATTGTTCTAGAGCTGTGGTGGCGAACCTATGGAATGCATGCTGGAAGGGCACACAAAATCATCCCATGAAAAATGTGTAGCACCACTGGCTCCTCGTCCCTTTCTCGCACAGTGATGCCTGCTGGCCAGCTGGCTTTCGCATGCATGGGAGCAGCAAATCCTGCTGCATGTTTTCTGTGGGATGGTTTTCAATGTCCTTCTGGTACAAAGCTAGCACACAGTGACATAAAAGGTTCTCCACCACTGTTCTAGAAAAAGCTCTCAGCTTTATAAGTCAGTTTATTATTCAGTAACTCCTTGTTACTTCTTTCTCAGACTTGTACTTTTCACCCTCTTCATTACAGTAACATTCCCCAAAGATACACTAACATGCAAACTATCCAACAGAAGAAAATACCTTTAACTTAATAGATTTTCACAACCATATCTTCCAGCCACTTTTGCTCAGATCAATATGACCAAGAATAAAGAAAGTTGGCTAAAACATTTTCTAACTAGAACCTTTTTGTGGGTTGCATGAAAAATTCACAAAAAGATTAAATAAATGGAATGTAATTTTATAACAAAGAAATAAAAAAAAGACAAGCCATTCTGCTTCCAAACTTATACTTTTCTTTTTCCTTTGTAAAATGCTTTACATTTTCAAGACTTGGGAAATCATCAACAGTTCAAAGTATAAGTCACATTAGCATTATAGCTCAGAATTTTAACTTATTTTGTTTGGTTTTTAATTAATTATTATTTAGTAATTATTATTACAATCTAAAAATGCACATATCATATGAATAGCAAAGAGAAGGACATGCATATGATCATTGAAGACTTTAGTTAATTCCTAGTTGCTTTTGCTTAACTGAAAATGAAATTCAAGTTTCAACATGTTAAAACAAATTGAAGATTGCTTCAAACATCTAGAGAAACATAGTGAGCTTGGGGACAGAAGTGCAATTAAGAATATTGAGGGCAGAGCTAGCATGCATTAAAGTTTATGTGAATCACATACATCTTATTCAAATTTAATATCTGATTTCATTTTTGGTTCCAACTTCTAATCAGATTTTGATTAATGATTTGCCTTCTCCCTATGCAATAGGCATTTTCAGATATCAAGGGAAAATCAATAGCTACAACTTAAAAAAACAATATTATTTACACTTGTGCTACTTTAATGTACTCAAATTATACCACATGTACAACTGTACATAGCATATGCATATGTACAGAAATAATTATGCATGCATGAGATTTTATGTCTCTAAAGAGTATTTCTAGAGACCTGCTTCAATACACAAAAGGTAAAATATTTTACATTAACTTCTGATTTGTGCTTGAGAATAAATCTTCACATCTGTAGCATCACTCAAGCAAACCAAGATGCGTAAGTGGGTATGGCTGATGTGCACACATTCTATGAGAATGTGCATATTGTACATTCTTACAGACAAATATTGCATACAGACAATAACACTGAATCCCCTTTCTTCCACTGGGCTGGCAGATTCAAGTTTAATTCTCCTTCATTTGGTCTGTTTAATTTCCTTTAGAGGAAAAAACCGCAGGACCCAATTGTTATCATTAATTCCTATACCAATAACCATTTTTATACTACATCCTAATGATGGTGCATTTTCCTTATACCCTACCCACAATTGACTTAGCTCAAGGCTTTCTTAGTTGTTCCAGTTTAAATTAATATTTCTCTTCTACCAACAAGTTTAAAGTGAGAGAGAGAGAGACAGAGACAGAGACTGAGAGAGATGTGTGCAAAGATCTAAATGCAGTGACTGGTCAAAAAGTTACTTTTTCAACACTATTGTAACTATGAACAGTTGCTACCTGTATAATGCCTGATTGGTAGTTACTTTGCATTGGGCCTAATGGGAGCTTATTGTATACATAGGTTTAGTTTTACTGTATTATAAAGAAAGTAGATTTCTACCATGAACAAGAACTGAGAATGCAGCTGAATATTGCTTCTTCTCTCACCATTGGTTTATATAGGTTTTCTCTTGCTTTTGATAAAAAAGGGCTTTGGCTAGCTATACGATTTATTGTTTTGGATTTTTGCTCTTTTATTACTTAAATGGAGGGGCTAATGACACTTTGTCTATTCTAGTCTGATTGAATAGATATTCATGAAGTAGGGAAGTTCTTCCATCTATAAAAACAGGACATGCCACACTGCTAGCACTAACACTTCATTCCATTCCATAAACAGTTTGCCCTTGCCTTTTTCCTAAGACTGAGAAAGAATAGCTGGTGGAAAGTCACTCATTTGACCTTGTGCCTATGGTGGGACCAAATCCCATGGATCTCACAGTTTCTACTCTGGTATCTAAACTACTAATTAAACAAGTTCTAATGTTTTTTATTCTCTGCCTAGTATCTGTATAAACTCAACTGTGCTTGTTTCATGTAACTTTGAAACCTCTTTACAACAGAGCTGCATCTAAATTAGCAACAGATCTGCAACCTTTCATCTCATGGGCTCTACCCTGCTGCTGCTGCTGCTTGACATGGCAAAGAAAAAAAAATGGCAAAGGAACATTTTTTTTTTCACAGACATTTGAAGAGACTGAAGATGGCAAGTGCTCAATCTGGCAGTGATATTGTGAGTGCCACATTAAATACTGCCTTACAAGTGTCATTAAAATGTAAATAATTTTAATGAGTTTATTTGTTTAGTAAAATGTACACCTGTTAATAACTGAAGCTGTATGTGCAGTTTTTTTTAAAAAAATCTAAAATACAACTTGTTAAAAATATAAATGATGAAATCAAATAAAACACACAGTAAAAGTATTATATAAAGCACAGTGATCATTTAAAAATATGAATGAAAAACAGTTAAACACAATTAAAAGACAGAAAACCTGAGAAAATAGATGAATCTAGAACTAAAATTATGCTGCTATAATGTGAAATTCTATCACTTTTGTGCTAAACTCACAAAAAGTTATTCACTTCATGGAATTTACCTCACTTCTTTTTGTTGGTGACCAATATGAAAACCTTATTAGAAGGTCTTCAAGTCCATAGGTAAACTGATCTTAGTTCAAGAAGTAGGTTATGCAAATAAATGTGATGCGGCCTCTGTCTATATAAGATTGTAGTTGATAAGTCAACTGAAGCTGATAAAAAGCTTTTGTTGCCACTAAGGCCATTTAGTGACATGAAGGACCTAGGAGCATCCCAAATTATGAATTATAACCCTTTGGGGACAATGCAGGCCTTTCCAAAACAGACAGGGCACCACTCACTTGGCCAGATGCACTGGCTACAAACTGTCATGGTTCCACGCAATGCCAGCAACACAATCAGAATTCCAAAGAAATGAAAGTCCATAGAATAAGATTTTATTGATAACATTGTTCTGGTATAGTCTGGAGAAATCCTGAATCTAAAATTCCCAGGCTTTCTCCACCCAAGTAAAACTGAAAGTTCCACCCCACTAATTATCACATGTTAATTTCTCACCAACCCCTTCAAAGAAAGTCTCAACATTTCACCTAGGCCTTCCCATCTCAGGTGTTCACAGTCCAGAGAAACTTTCCCATGAGAACTATACTAAAAGAATGTAAACTAGATAACAATCCCGAGTTCCATCAACCCCCACTCCTCCAACCCTGTGGCCTTGCAGAAATAAGAAAAATGTGTCAAAGCTAAAAGGCCCCATATAATATGTGAAGCAACGGCTAATAAAATGCAGCAGAAAAAAGCCCCAGTCCAAAATGTCCTTTTAGGCTTGACACAAACATTATCTCCATCCTTTTGGGTTGAGTTTGTTTACTGGCCCTCATCCAGCCCATTACCCTGTCCAAGCACAGGTTTAGAATGTCAACTGCCTCTCCTGCATTAGATGAAAAGAAAAAAGTAGAACTACATATTGATTTCACTTCAGCCCACTTCCCTCTATGACTTCTCCCAACAATTGCATGTAAAAAGAATAAGGATAACATGGAAGCCCAAGGAATTATATACCCAACCACCAAAAAGCAGAAGACTAATCCCAGCACCACTTTCTGGAAATGGACATCCAAGTAAGAGTGGTATCACCATTGTACAGTACACTTACATTCTAATTCTGACAGCCTATTTGGTTGTCATGGTTGATGGTATTAAAAGCCACACAAAAAGCAGAAGGACCAACAGGATCACACCTCACTCCACCACACTATCATTTTTCTTCAGCACAGATAACCTCATAGATTACCAAACAATTTCTGTTCTACAGTATGGCCTTAAATCTGATTGTATTGGATCTAGAATATCAGTTTCATCCAGGAAAGCCTGGCCTTGATTGGCCATCATCTGCTCAAACATCCTGCCTATCAAGGCAATATTGGCCACTGGCTTGCAGTTATTTTATTCTCTGAGTCCAGATTCATTTTATTCAGAAGCAGTCTGATCACTACTTCTTTTAATGATGCTGGAACTTCTCCCTCTCTCAAAAGATATTTATGAACTCATGGACCCATGTGGATAGCCTCCTGCTCCCAAACTTAATAATCCAAAATGAGCATTTTGGATGAGCATAAAAGGTAGATTGAACATGTCCAATTACTTTGTCTGCCCTCTCATGCCTCAAAGACTATATTTCATCCATTAAAAGAGAGGAACAGTCAACTAGTGGAATTTCTGGATTTCTCATCGCTGAACATTTTTGAGAAGAAGGTGGAGAACCAGGTTCCATGGATGTTTAACTGGTTGTCCTACATATTGTAAAAGGATGGCCTAGATAATCATTCCCAATGTTAGAATTATTTGATTTTACTGCAATGGGAAATTTCTGAAAATTTTGATAAAAGAAGGGAGGTGCTGAAACTAGCATATAGTATCAAATGATCATTGTTAATTTAAACATTTATTCTAGTGTATCATCATAATAATATATCCATAATAAATATTATTTTAATTTGATTTGATCTGATTCAGCTACTACTTCTGGGTATTATTGCGGGCAACTTGTCTTCCTGAAACCTAAAAACCTGTAATATTGGCAAATTCATTGACACATAATTCATAATCACTGACATTCCAGAAAGTTATTACTTATTTATTTATATCCCACTTTTATTATTTTTACAGATAATTCAAGATAGAGTTATCAATAGTCCTCCTTCCTATTTCCCCAAAATAACAACCCTGTAATGTGAATTTAACTGAGAGGCAGTGACTAGCCCAAGGTCATTCAGCTAGCTTTCATGGCTAAGATGGGGCTAGAATTAAGTGTTGATTTCTAAAACTAAAATAGCCATTGATTTGTTTGTCTCCAGTATATCTATATCTTCTATAGTTACAAAATAACTTATTTTAATTGCGCTTCTTACTCTTCTTGTATAGTTGTGTTGCTTTTACCTTTACTGTTTTGGGGCAGAAAAACTCAATATTTTTAAATTCTAGATTTAAATGCATTGCTTTTATTCTTTGACAATGTCCTTTCACCTGTATTAAGTAAAATGTAATTCACACGTAGACCTTTTCAGAATCAGTAATGAGAAGTTAATTGCTTTATCCAACAAACAGTCATAAATGAGTGGAATGTTTATCAACTATTAGCAGTTTCATAGAATATGTGCATATGAGCACAGAAGGGAATTACCACATGGGCTGTAAAGGTGCTATTCACATTAATTAAATCTTCACTGAATTTCTACAAAATCCTTTACTACAGAACTATATCCACAACAGGCAATATATTGCCATTTTTTCCTCACTATACAGCAGTGATGGAATCCAAATTTTTTTCTACCAGTTCTGTGGGTGTGGCTTGGTGGGCATGGCTGGAGAGATCATGTGACTGAGTGGGCAGTTTCTGTAAACAGGACAATAAAGATTAAGTTAGTAACAACACCACAATTGGTTTTTTTTCCTGCCTTCCTTACAGCATTAAGCCTCCAAAGTGGATAAAAACAAAATATTTCTTCTAACAACCAGTTCTCCAAACTGCTTAGAAATTTTACTACTGGTTCTAGCAAACCTGCTAGAACCTGCTGAATTTCACCTCTGCACTACAGCCTAAAATATGCCTTAAGAAAAGCTGGTCAATTTTTCAATTTTAATGAAAATCAAAGAGGTACGTTTCTTCTGGCAGTCTGGTTCTTTTTCCTTGATTTTATATCTTTCCAACTTCTTTGCACAATATAAACTCTAGGTGTATATACAGGCAGTCCCTTGACTCACAACAGTTCATTTAATGACTGTACAAACTTACAATGGCACTGAAAAAGTGACTCGTAACTATCTGCATACTTATGTAGCAGTATCCCCATGGTCACGTGATAAAAATTCAGATCGTTGGCAACTGACTCATATTTATGACGCAATGTCCCTAGGTCATGTGATCACCTGTTGTGACCGTCTGACAAACAAATCAATGGCAAAGCCAAATGCATTTAATAACCATGTTACTAACTTAACATCGGCAATGATTCACTTAACAAATGTGGCAAGCACAGTTGTAAAACGGGACAAAACTTATTTAACAAATATCTCACTTAGCAACTGAAATGTTGGGCTCAACTGTGTTTGTAAGTCAAGGACTACCTGTACATTCAACTTGATTCATTGCTCAGGTTATATGAAACTTTCAAGAGGAAAGGAAAATAAAATGTTTATCACCAGTATATCTCTGGGATCCACTCTTGGCCTGATGTTTGACATGCCCAGACAACCATGGAAGAAAAAAATGATAAATGGGAGTCATGATATGATGCAAATTCTGACCCCGAGCATGCATGCAACATGCTTTTCAAATTTATTAAGTGGAAAAAAAGTAAATAAATAACTGACATTTTATTCTCTTCATATATAACTAAAATAAATACGCAAAATAGAGATGTGCATAAACTAGAAAAATGTTTTGGGATATTTCATGTCCAAACTGAAATGCACAAGTACAGAACCAATGAGCTATTTTTTTTCCTATGGATACAGGCTGAAGTGTTGCTGTTCCAGGCAGAAGTGGTGGGATGGCAAAGTGATGGAGGGAGGCAAAGCTAAAGGATTTCTTGAATGATAGTAGAACCTGTTACAAGTCAAATTTATATAATCTATGTATCAACTGGCACTTCAGATTAATTATAGCCTGCATATAAGGGAATGCATGAAGACTTTTGTAATAGCAATAATTCCTGTTATTACTACAAGCCATTAAAAATGGTTGCATGTTTCTTTTTTGTATTTAGAAATTCCTCTTATATGGTTAATTTGCTTTACTGCTTCAAGTTTGAAAAGTATAGCTACATCCTTGTCTTTGTCATCAATTCAATTCAATTTCAATTCAATTTCAATTTTATATGTTTAATTTGCTTTACTGCTTCAAGTTTGAAAAGTATAGCTACATCCTTGTCCTTGTCATCTTAACACATACATTCCTTTCTAACCACAATGATGCTAAAATGATAAAACACTGCTTGCAATGACTTGAAGTAGCTTCCACTCTTCTGTACTTATAGTGCAATTTTAACACAACTCTGCATAACACAAAATTTATGTTGTGATGTGATGTCTGGCCATTTTTTCCTTGTCCCCTCTCTCTTTTTCTATTTTACTTTAAATCATTGAGTCTGCTTCAATAAAAAAAACTGATTTATTTCAAAGATGCTCTGGAAATTGTAGCACTTTATGCTTCTATGAAGTACTAATGTATTTTGTCTAGGAAATATATCCTAGATAAGGGTTTTAAGGGTTTTATTTAAACACCACAAGCCCCTAATGTCATTCCCCAAATCCTGTTTGCAATTAATTCATCTGCAAACAAGCCTCCCCAAAAAGTGCCAATAAAGCAAAGTCCACAAGTCCAGTACAAAATCAGCAATCTAGGCACAGATCCAAAGACACAATATTCAAATCCAAGCTACAAGTCCAGAATCCCCACAAGTCTAAAATCTAAGCACAGAGTCAAAAAAACCAAAGGCATGAATCCATGATGCTAGAGCACATGCACAGTGGAGAATCAATTGGTTATTTGCAGCACCACACTGTTCCACTCATTGGGCTTAGTAGGTATGTGTTAGTGTAACTCATTAGGAGGGGTAAGGCTGCCTCTTCATGAGTAGCGTCTATTGGGCCTACCTCCAACTGACCCTGCATGTCCTGGAATCTGGTGGTGGCAATTCCTCCTCATCCATGTTGTCCAGCTGCAGCTATATTCCTTCTGTACCTTATGCTTCTGACTGGATCCCTGAACTCTCCTGCTGCAGCTGCTCCTCTCTCCTTTCTTCTCCAGCCAGGTGTTTGCTCTTCTGGTGACCCTTTTAATCTTCCAGGCCTAAACTAACCTTTTCTTTCTTTCTTTCTTT
>JAEANM010017027.1:0-11026 GCA_017656035.1 Myanophis thanlyinensis
GGGCTTGGAACGGATTAGGGCATTTACAGGTAAAATGCGTCTCTACTTACAAAATTTTCAAGTTATAAAACGGCTTCCGGAACGAATTAATTTCGTAAGTAGAGGTACCACTGTATATCCAATAATTAGCTTTGGACAATTTCTTTTTATCCAGTTGCTACATGCTGATCATCTTGAACAAAACAACAATAAGTAAATACTTTTAAAAATGCTCATTGCATTGCTTAACCATTTCTTAACAGGTTTAACTGAGAAAAAATGTACAGCTATATACAATAGCAGTTGGTTTCAATGACAGAATGAATTTTAATACATTAATTCCTTTCTCTACCTAAAAGTATTTGGGTAAGAAAAGATAGCATATTGCCACTCCCAAATTAGTTTAAGATAAAAGAAAAAGTAGGCTCTCATCTTGTAATCAATAGATATACAATATAAAAAGAACTGAAGAATAAAGCAAGAGTAACTCCTCAAGACAAGTTAGATATGATCAGCATTTCCAGTTTACTCAGCATATTGTATATAAACTTCGTAGTTTATGAAAAAATGAGGCATAAAAAATTGATAAGAGAAATAACATATGCAACATAATTATTTAATGGCAGGCAATTAAAATAACTTTTTATGATAAACTTCATCAAATCTAGGCTTTTAGACAATGGCATCATTAGTGTTAGATTTTGAGTAGATACAATCAAATCATAAGGCAGTAATGGGTAAGTCCCCTGTCCTTACATTATCTGTGTTCATGTGCCTACTATTTCTCTCAACCTTACAGACAATGGTGAAATGCAGCCTATTCTCACCAGTTCTATTGAACCGGTAGCAGCAACAATGTTTGGCCCTGCCCACCCACCCCTGACAAAGTTTGGACCCATCTACCCATCCCTATTCTTTTCTGTCCTTTATCCCCTTCTTTTTTACTCACCTGAATTGCACAGGTGTTCTGTGCACTTCCTCAGCTTTCCCAATCACCCAGGCACCCAGGTAAGGAAATACAAGCAATTTAGAAGCTGCGCAGCCGCACGGTTGGCACATGTATGCAAAATATGTGCGCACTGAACCTGTAGCAAAAACCATTGGATTCCATCACTGCTTACAGATTACCAAAACATTTTTGAACAGATCTTCAATTACCTGTGTCAGTATATGAGAGTTCATGACTTGGAAGAGACATGGCAACAAGGTCAGCCAATGGAGTAGACATGACAAGGTCAGCTAATTGGACTGTTTGGTGACTCAGACAGTCCGGAGCCTGGGCATGGCTTAAATTTAGCTTAACTGATTCTGTATATAAGAGATTGCCTGTGTTGCTTGCCCCATTATCCTGCCTCCATTATCCTGCTTCAATTTTGTATTTGCTACTTCTTCTCTCTACCACATTGAAAGACCAGCATGGGATTTGTATACATACATCATGTTTTATATTATTATATATAAACCAGTCTCTTATATATAATTGAATCCTGCTGAATTATTTGACTGTGTGCTTTCTGGATGTGCTGCAACAAACTCTGACAGCCTGCTTATTAAAGGTTTTAGATTTAAACTGAGAAACCCATGCTGTCATACACCTTGCAATCTGTTTTAAAAGTTTTAGCCCTACTCTGACTCTTAATCCCTTGCATAATCCCTACATTCACCAAATCCAAAGGCTTTTCAGATCTGTCCAGAAGTGTTCATTGAAACTCTCCCAAAGTTGTTTCCTGTCTTCAGTTCTTAATGTTCTATCACTAACTAAAAACAGTTTAAGAGATTGTTCTATCTACTCAGTGTAAGCCAGTAGAACAATATAATAGCATGGAATCCTAAAAAAAAAAAGCTATGAAATGAGATATTCATAATCTATTTAAATCAAACACCCACTTTATTTTAAGCAAACAAAGCATTAAGAATTTGTTAATGTAATTAATTCAGTTAGATAAGGCAAGCTAGTATGTCTAGTGAATTTGCCCTAGGCAATTACTACAGGGAAGTAAGTTCTGTTATAATCTGGAAGGCGATTAAAACCTGAAATTATAAATATATATCCTTCTAGTAATTGAACTCTACATAACTTTGGGTAGCTTTCGTGTCTCTGTCCAACCGAACTTCTTTTGCCCACTGGTTGTAATAAATTGATTGATTGATCTGCATCAGAATATTTGCAGGAACATGCTAATGGTCAATGCTGATTGCCCTGTCAAAAAAGAATTGAAGAAAACTTACAGGGAGAACAATGGATACTTTGTTGATTAGATTGAAATAACAATGTTTTAACATTACAATTCAATGTCCTTTTTCAATCACCGTGCCTCCCCGCCTCAAAAAAATTCTGACATATACTTGCCAGAGAAGAAAAAGATTGAGTACTCTGTCTTTTCTTAGCCCACTTGGGCACATAGCTTTCTCTTTCCTTTTCCATATCTTTCTTTGGCTATACTTCTTATATTGGTATTGTTGATATTCATGTACATGCTTATACACTCTTCAGCCTCCTTATACATAACATATATGAAGACCTGTCCAATTCACCTTTATACCTTGCAAATAGATCTTTGTGTGACTTGCACTCTTGTTTTCTTTGTCCTTAACATGCCCAGACTGTGTTGATGATATTTTGGGAGAACATCCAAGCAATGGAAAAGGGGGAAAAAACATACTGAAAATTAAGATTTCTTCTCCAAAGTTTACTATGTGTCATCAGTGGTTCAGACGCCAAGATCCTTGTGCAATGAATACTACTGGCAGGCATGCAACAGTGGGAGAGCTCCCAAAAGCAGATGGAAATGTCAAAGAAATGATGGAAGAAATCTGGTAAATAACTGAACAACTCCAAGACTTATTCTCTGGCCTAGAAACAAGAAATATTCTATCTTAGCTACACTGAGCAGCTTACTTAGTTAGGACAAGGGGAAAATTGTATAAAGAAACATTTATTAAAAAAAAAACCAGGTATCCCAAGATGCATAGCATATGTAAATGCCCCCCTCCCCCAGAATTACAATATTGCAACCACTTTGGGTCTGATTTCAGTATTCCTGCCTGTACTCCAAATCTCCTGTGTGAGAATTAACAAATGCTTGTTGTAATCAACGGGGTTAATTTTGATTAATTTAAAGTAGATTAGATAAAATCAAGAATCTGTGTTTGGCTTGTCCAATTACACTCTGAATACTGAAGTGGATTATAGGGACTGGTTGTTGTGAAAGCATGCATAGGCAAAAAGAAGAAGCAGCAAAATCAAGCACTTTAAGTACCATTGATTTCAGGATAAAACAGAGATGCTGCATGGATGGAGGCAGTGGGGAATATACCACACCTTTTTAAAATATTGCTCTGGATGATTTTTAGAATATTTTCTAATGTAGTTGTTCCTTCTCCTTCTCCGTCGCCTTTCCTTCTCCTTTTATATTGTAAGCCTCCCGGAGTTATCGTATGGCAAGATGGGCTGCTAATACATTTTACAAATAAATAAATAATTGAAAAAAATCACAACAGAATTCCGTCTTCCTCATCACATACTATAATAATATCAAGTTGACAATTTCCTTTGTTAAAACAGACTTCCAGTTAATATAAGGATTGGCACATATTTGCTCAAGGAAGCTAAAGGCACCTTGGATATTAGGAGTCTTGCTTAGCACCTGTATGATCCAGCAGATGTGATGTTTTGTATAAGTGCTAGGTGACTGTTTTCTACTCTGTTTTAATTGTAAGGTAAACATCTTGCTTTAAGAGATTTTCATCCTGGGGTCTTCTATCTTTCCTGTAATAAAAATGCCATTGCTAGATAAAAGCAAAGCATCTATTTGGATTTGCTATGATACATCGCTATCCAACAGGAAAAGTTTCTATTGTCCCCAAAGCAGTAAATCCATCTTCTTCAACCTAGTGACCTGCAGATGTGTTGGAAGACAACTCCTATCAGATTCATACAACTTTTGGCATTGATTGATACAGTGTGGGAGTTATGGGATTTATAGTCCAGAATATTTGCAGACAATGTATTGGGTAAGAATAACTTAAAGGAACTACATTTTCACTATAGCTATGAGATATACCTGGACTGATTTAAGGAACTGTCAGCTCTGAATGCAGAACATAATTACCAGTAGACTTTTGCAGATATATTTTTTCTCTTTTTTTCTATCTTTATCAGGAGCATAAAGTGGGCACATGGTATCAAAATATTTAAGACAGCTCCCAATGACTTCAAAGAGATCAGTCAAAGCTGTGATACATATAAAAAAAGTTATTGCTTGATGGTGTTATTCAAATTGTTTGAGAATCTATCCAAATGTTAAATTTTTTTAGATACTCTGCATTTCAAGTAGATGAAAATGCAATGAAAGCTTATTCCTACATTATAAAAATCCAAGATGCTCTGCCCACTTCCAAATATTAGCAGGAACATTTTCCGCCTGTGCAAGTGGGAGTGCTGAATCAAGTTGATGGCTGACACAGATCATTGGTTCAAAATGCTGTAGTGATTCCTGGCTCAAGTCCAGATTTCATAATAGAGTCTGCCAACTTGGCAGGCTGGGGAGATCACAATGGCAATTTTTCAAATGGGAAGAAATGGTCCAAGGAGGAGCTGTAACTCTATATAAACTGTCTCAAGCTGATGACAGAGGGCTCTGCTTCAAAGGGTCTAGCCAAGAATACAGAGAACTGTTGTGCTTTACTAAAGGTGGACAGACTGCTCATATCACATTAAGCACCAAGGGACACTCAGCTCCAAAGCACCAGCCAAACTAGAAATGGAATTGCAAATTTCGAAGTGTCTTGACAGCAACTGTTAATATTCTGTATTATCTATTAGACCTAAGGAGCTTGGAATTCTAAAGGGATTTTTCCAGAGGGCTCTCATAAATATATTTTACAAACAAACCAACCTAAATGTTTAAAGAAAATAAAGAGTTATGTGAGCTGCATCATCTAATCCTGCTGTTTATATTTCAGCTGAAGTGCTTAGGTTTGACTCATAGAGCCAAATCTAAAATCAGCTGCAAGGGCCAAACACGAAACATATTTGCATAGCAATACCTCTGATGGCTATGAAAATGAATGGAATAATCTGATAAATCATCAGATTTCATCAGTTGTCAGTGGATATATTTTATTTCTTTGAAACTACAATTTGCCTGTACAGCCCAGTGGTATGTAGGGCATGATGCTTCAGATAAGCCCCAAACCCATTAGTGTTCCCCTTTCTTCAAAACTTGTTTGCAGATATGATGAAAACATTGAACAGGGCAGAAGGGAAAAAATGATGAAGCACATTATTGAAAAGGAATTTTCCTTTAATTCAGTCAAATCAAATGCAGCTTTGGTCCATTATTTACTAATATGTGCACACTGATGGCCCTTTAAAAGTATAGTTGTCTAATAATAAAAAAGCTTTGTACCAATAGTCTAGTCCATATGTAAATCTATGCAGTTCTGCACACCAACACAAGAAAATCCCCCAAAGATTTTAATTTTGTTGAACTATTGGCAGGTTTGGCTTTATCAAAATGGAAACTGAGTAACAATACTATTTAGTCAAATTTGCTCCTACCAATTTAAGTTCTTATGAAGTTCCACTTCCAGGTTTATTCTAGAAGTTCTACTTCTAGCTGCATATATTCCACTTCCAGAGACTCTGATGTATGACCAATGAGGGAGGAGAAAAATAATGATGTCCTTCTTCTCCATATTTCTCCACAGACATAGAATGTTACAGGCAGAGTCTCTGGGATACCTTACAAAACGAATCATCTGTCCTGTATTTAATCTTATGTCTCCTCTTTAAACTAATCAGCTAAGCCTTTTTCATTTTTACTGACACCTTGAACTAACAACAGAGCCATCCTCCTGCACCAATGTCAGCCCTTCAAGATAGATAAATAGGAAATGCTAGGAAATACTTTAATGCATTAAAGTATTGTAACAAACATTTGGAAGTCTGTCAAAATACCTGTTCATTTCAACTTACTATATAGCCTGCTTAATCCAAACATAATTAATTTGAGTTTCTTTCTTGTGCTTTCTCCTTTTTCAGAACTGACTTTTTGTTTTGGTAACCATTCAAGGTTTTCATCTCAACCAAGCACCTCTGAAAATTTAACTTTTGAATTTTCTGGTTTTATGATGTTCTTCTATTGTTCTAAATTCCTAGAGTCATTTGCAATCAGGTGGCATTCAAATTGAATAACTAAATAAACAAGCAAACTTGGTGGCCTTGTTTGTATTATCTAGGTCATCTGGTTTCAAAATTGCTATAGTTTTGTAAGCCATAGAACTTTCTATAGACTTCTCTCAGAGTGACTTTTGGCTTGAGTCTGTTGAAAGAAGAGGCAGGCAAAGGGGCTGTGTTCTTCACTAAGAATAAATGATCCATTGACAGATAATTACCAAAACTTCATGCAAAGATTTAGACTTGCATATTATGATTTAGAAGGGAGAATAATGAATTAAGAGATCTGCAAGCTGAAAGAGTGCAATTATGGAGTTTGTGAATTTACATCAGATTTTCCAGTTATATTTCAGATAAGTGAGTGAACTAATTTTGACTTATATAGGACTTGCTGCTGAACTGAGAGATGAGTTACTGAAATAAGTCATTTTGGAGCATTTAGAAGAACAATTTATCCCAACCCACTTCCATTCTGGAGAATAAAAAAAAATATGAAGTATAAAATACTTTGAACTCTAGGCAAAAGAGAAGACATTTGGAATATTCTAATTCATTGAAATTGTTACCCTGGATTGGATAGACCATGGGAGAAAGCAACAGATATATAAACTATGCCTGGTATACTAGTTGTATCTGAAATATTGGCACATACCCTAAATTCTGACTTGCCACTGCTATCAATATAAAGTGGAACTCAGGATGAATAGGATTTTATGACTGCTATCATGGCAGATTCTTCAGCACTAGTTTTTATACAGCCAGAATAGATGGAAATTAACTCTAGCAAACTCTTCCTGACAAGACTTGTTTGTTGATCTTGGGGAGATTCAAGTTGAAAGTGAGGGAATGAGTCTGTAATTAGTTCCTAAGGTGACTTCATGTTTGTGAGGGAGACTAAGTCTCACAGGGAAGATAGTGTAGAGTTGTGTGCTGATAACCTTGAAGAAGGAATGTAAAAACTGTTAAGTAAATGTTAACTTAATACTTGGAAAAAACAGTATGGTAAGGAAATAAACTCAAAATAATCCCACCTTAATTTTGATTGGTATTAGAGAAGGAAGATTGAAACTGACAATTTTCTAGATTCTGGTAATACATTCTACAACAAAAGAGTTCTGTAGTACTTGTGGAATGTGTGTCCTGCATATAACTTATCTTTAAGTGCTGACATACAGAAGCAACAAACACCACTGCTGAACATAGGAATAGAAAGAAACTTGTTTTCCAGTCTCTTTTCATCCACCTATTAAGTCAATGTTCATTCTTTCATCTGCCTTGAGATTCAGAGTCATCTGTTGTTATCCTTGTGTATAATTATTCCAGCTAATCCAGCTATGACTGATTCCCATATTATTAGCTTCTGATCCTATAAATATTTGTTTTTACTACTACTTATCTTCATGTTTTAAAGACGTAACAAATTTTCTGGTTTTAGAGTATTCAAAAGATAATTGATTTCAATGGAGATGCAGACAGTCACATTTACAAATATACACACATTATAGCCTAAGTGTGTTCTTTGAATTTCAGAACATGTTTTATGTGCACTTTATATATTTCATTTTGTCTTTCCCATTTTCACATAATTGCATTTTGAGCATTTTTTTTGAAAATACAAAAATAGATTTATGCATAACACTAACAGAAAGAGGAATTAAAAGAAGGTGTGGAGTGAGGGACTTGTTGATCAACACTGTAGACTTGGAAGAGATTAAAACATTTTCTAATATAGTAGATAGACTGAAATCATATCAACATTTACTACTGTTACACATCTTTGCAATTCAGAGAGTTGAGCTTGGATAGACAGGCAGTAGATTAGGCAATAAAAAAGTAGCTAAGCATCATTCCTAGAATATTTTGTCTCCATATACCAACACACTGGGAATTATAATTATTTCACTGATGGGCTATTATTTTAAGCTTATTACCAGGGAATGACTTTCTATGGGGCTTCTGAGTCAACAAGAATGCATTTTATTTATTTATAAAACTGGGGTAATTTGAATTTAACTGGATTATATTTGGAGCTGTGATTAATGTTAGGTGATGGACTGAACCATACAACCACAAATATGGTGCAATTTTTCAGCAAGACTTTAAATAGAGTAAGTCTACAGGGATAATGATTTTAAAAGAAAACAAAATAAGGACTTTAAATATGAACTAGTGCATTAGACTATTGAAGAAAGTGGAAGAATTGCTGCAATGGGGTTTATTAAATTACAAAGTGAAAAATTAGAAAAAAAATTGGTTCATAAAGTTAATTGTTTTTTGTTTTGTTTTATACATTAATGCTCAGGGTATGAGAAATATAAAAGATAAGCTTAAGGCTTGGGACAAGAAGGCAACTTGATTTAATAAATATAACAAAGACCTATGTCCACTAATGAATATAACACTTGAAGAATTAATTCATTCAAAAGAAACAAAAATAGCAGAATTAAAGTAATTATACACAATTACTCCATAAACTATTTGAATGAAACAACATTCATTCTTGCTAAAAGTAAATGGAGGAATTGATCGCAGAAATATGATGGATGTATGGATTTACTTACATGTTGGGGTTTTCATGCCATTTCCATGCCAAAGGACTCACAAACCATCTTACAATATGAAGATTTTAGACAAATGACACAAGTTAATTAAATTATGGCTATGGTAAACCTGGTGCACAATGAACATTTAAAATTACAAATATGGAGAAAGCCCATAACAAGGAGATCCTGTTTCTCATACTTATTCCATGGACACAGTTCAGTGAGCTTCCTAAAAATCAGCAGAGTGAGGGAGAATCTAATTTCTGATGGCATATTGTTCCAAAGAGAATTAATTGAATTGAGAAAACTTCTCTCTGGTATCCCTCAAGATGACTACCCTAACTCTATTCGACCAGATCTTAGAGACAAAGGCCACTGAATGAAAGTAGTTTCATATGTATTACTGAAGAATGTAACAACCAACATCTTTAATTGCATCTGAAGAGAATTATCAAAGAGAATGCCCAAAGTAGTAGTATGCAGAAACATTGAGGCATTCACTTGAGTTGTTGCGCCGGAAGGTCCATAGGTCTGTGATGGTCCAGATCTCCGGGGGCAATTCATTCCACAGGAAGGGTGCCCCCACAGAGAAGGCTCGATCCCTTGGGGGCCACCAGATGACACTGTCCTGACAATGGGACCCCAAGGAGGCCCGCCCTGTGGGAACACACTGGCCAGCGGGAGGCTGATGGTGGCAACAGGTGGTCCCATAAGTACCCGGGTCCCAAGCCATGGAGCACTTTAAAGGTGATAACCAACACCTTGAATCGCACCCGGAAGGCCACAGGAAGCCAGTGCAGCTCATGCAGGATAGTCTTTGAACAAGTGCTAGGAGAACTTCCAGTTTAGGAGCCAGTTCTGCATAAAGAAAGTAACTCTATCAAGAACAAAAAAAAAGCAATATAACCTGTTATTGGAAGGCAAAGTAGAATACTAGAAATACAAAATATATTTTTAACCATTAGGAGTGTTTTATATTATTATGGCTGCATATAAAACATTTAAACTCTTCTTGAAGAGCATCTGGAGGCTGCAGTTGGTGCAGAATGCGGCCGTGCGGGTGATTCTGGGGGCTCCTCGGAGCTCCCACATTACACCTCTCCTGCGTGAGCTGCACTGGCTCCCTGTGGCCTTCTGGGTGCAATTCAAGGTGCTGGTTCTCACCTTCAAGGTGCTCCATGGCTTGGGACTCAGGTACTTACGGGACTACCTGTTGCCACCATCAGCCTCCCGCTGACCTGTGCATTCCCACAGGGTAGGCCTCCTTGGGGTCCCATTATCTGGACAGTGTCATCTGGCAGCTCCAAGGGTTCGAGCCTTCTCTGTGGGGCACCCTCCCTTTAGAACAAATTGCCCCCGGAGATACGGACCATCACGGACCTATGGACCTTCCGGCGCACATTAAAAACCTATTTGTTCCAACAGGCTGGTCTGGCCTAGTACTATTAGTTGGGGGTTTTAAATCAGTTTTTAAATCAGTTTTAAATTTTTAATTTTTAATTGTTTTAAAATTTTAAATTACTAATTTTTACATCAGGTTTTTAATTATGATCAGCCACTTAAATTAGTTAATTTTAATTTGTTTTAAACTGTTATTTACTCTGTGTTTTTCTTAGATGGCTGTACACTGCCCCGAGTCCTTCGGGAGACGAGGCAGTATAAAAATTAAATTAAATTAAATAAATAAACAAATACATACATAAAGATGGACCTCCAGTAAGAAACACAAGAAATCCAGAACCTTAGAGATGCCACTAGGACAAAATATTTGTAATATTTAAAAACTAAAGAAAGATGCTATGATCAGCAAAAGGACTACTTAAAATATGTTCAAAATAAAAGGAAGAGAAATATATAGTAGCTGCTTAAGAAAGAGAGCAGAATGCCAACAAGTAATAAGAAAAAGCAGAGCTACACAGTGTTAATTTGATACAATCTTCTTCAAAGAGGATATATGTTCCACCCAGCAATTGTAAACAGCAGGATGAAGAGGCAAGTTTGAAGCTTGAGTTGATATAAATACGGTCAGCAAATATCTATTTACATTAATGAGTTTAAATCTCCAGGGCCAGATGAAATGAATCCTAGATTACTAAAGAAACTAATGGCCTGGCCAAACTTTTTATGCATATGAAATCCTGGAGAACAGATGAAGTACTGGATGAATGGAGGAGAGCAATGTTACCATATCTTTAAAAAGTGTGGAAAGGAGCCTCCAAGGAAATATAAACCAGTCATGCTAGATCAGAATCTAAAGACATCAAACTGTATCAGCCTTGAAACAATATGGAATTATCAAAAGTCAAAAGATTTTGAGATAGAT
>JAEANM010017028.1:0-13085 GCA_017656035.1 Myanophis thanlyinensis
TCCTACCTTAACTTACCCACAGTTGCGTAAGCATTTCACTGCATATCATACCATGTATGACTGTGTATGTGACCAATTAATCTGAATTTGAATTTTTAAAAGTCTAGTCCATAGGCATCCAGAGAATTACCATGGACGAAAGCAGAATGAACCTATGTCTCCCTGTTCTTAATCTAATATCACACTGAACATCATACTGTTCCCTACCCCTGCAACTTTATCCTTCTAGGTTCCAATATTATGACTTTTTAAAAAACAAACAAACAAACATTAGTTGTAATATTTCTTTATAAGAATAGGTTACCAACTGTAGAAGTGGTTCATAGTTTTTTTTCCTACTCTCTATGGCCATTTTATTTGTCATTTAATTATAATTTCCAGTTACCATTAATGGAATTCTACAAAGTTTTCTGATTCTGAACTATCCAGCAATTCTCAAGCAAATTTTCATTTTTTATTATTAACAGTGACTTCTTCTTGTTAAGAAATTCTTAATAAATTATCCAAGATGAAATCATCTTAATGGGTTTGAATTTTTAATTTTAATTTTATTAAATTTCTATACCGCCCCTCTCCCAAAGGACTCGGAGTGGTATAGAAATTTATAGAAATCTGGATTACTTGATAACATATCTAACAATAATCTCCATGAAACCACAGAAGCCCACTTGTGAAAAATATGTTTATGTTTATAATATTCTGCTTTAAAACAGGGTTGGCCATTTCAATTTTACTTTTGATAATAATTATTATTGTAAAGATCGAGCACAATCTAGAAGCCTGTTAATGATAGCAGCATCAAAAGATTTGAAACCCAAATCCTCATATGTCATGAGCAAGCTATAATGAACAGCCAAAAGGAATCCACTGTCTTTTATTTATTAGTGGACATGCACAGTCAGAACAGTTGTGACAGGCAGGATGTGAAGAGCTAAAGTTCTGGCATAGAATGGCAATATTTTATTATGCTTTTTTCATGATCAAAGCAAGTTTGTTGCTTTAATGAGGCAGTTTGGAATATACAGTACAGTAATACATGAAACCAATAATTATTGCATATTCTTTTTCGGATGGTTAATAAGCATGGTAAAAGCTGCAATACATTTAACAGAATATGTAATGAATGCTGCAAAATCCTGACATAAAGAAATCTAATCAATTGCAAATGAACAAAAAAGAGACAAAATACCGTAATCAGATATTATTTGTTCTCTGCCTGATCAATAGCAAAGTAGAAGGATATTCCTTTGAAGATAAGCCTTATGCTAACATTACATAGGACAAAAATCATAACTTGCATGCTAAGAATAGCATAACGTCCCAGTTACTTTTAAACAATTAAATCAAGTTAGATTTCATCAGTTGTCTTTACTTGCTAATCAGTTGTACTTCCTTTGAACTCCTTGCCTAAGGAATGTGACATTAACACCCACCAGTTAGGAAAAAAGATGCAAGTGTTTGTGACCAAGAACATATTCCATGAGAAGAAAATTTAGTGACCACAATTCTTGATGATGACATCAGGATAATTGTCCTTACTGCCTGGTGTCTTCAATGTTTTGCAGCTGATGGCATTTTATATTATAGAAAACAAAGGGACTGGGGTATGTGTATGGGGTAGAGAATGGTCTAAATATTTTGAATATATTCAAATAAAAGTCTGTGTCCTTTGAATAAAAATGAGGGTTGCTAGTGCCCACAGTAGAAGATACACAATTGTAATTCAGATTGTAAATGACTGCTGTATTATAAAATTAATATTATGCAATGGATATGTGAGAGGAGCAATGACAAAAACCTGTCACTTCTAAACCTTCAGTACTCACGTGAAAGAGAACCAGATGTATAAGGAATGGAGAACAGGGTTTTTTCAAGCTTATGTACTTGAATAGCCTTACTGTAGGATCCAATCTGAGTCAGTCACTGAGACAAGAGGTTTGTTCTTTCAGACTTGTGCTGGAGCCCATCCTCAGTCACCATGATATTCTATGCATAGTATTTATGTGGTGTGTGATTGTGTGTGATTTTGAATTGTTAATTGGGGTGTTGATAGCTGGCTATTAAGTCATAGATTGTTGATTCCTTGTGCTGCCCTGTCCTCGGCTCCTAAATATCTGATAATCTGGTAGTAAATGAGCATGCCTGTTGAATGGCAAGGGTACTATTTCCCAGGCTTCAATTTCTCCATCTGTTTTTGTCCTTGCTTGGCCAACAATCTTAGTAGCTGCAAAATTGAATGCATGTCCTTGTTCATTGCCATGTGAGGCTAGCAGTGTGAATTTGGGTCTCCTTTTCTAACAGCTCGCTCATGTACTTTAATCTGGTGATTAACTTCTTCCCTATCTGTCCTACATAATCACAAGGGCATCCATGCAGAGAATCCAGTAAATTTCTCCCATTTCCAACCAATCTTTGTGCTGCTTGATTTGCTCTCCTATGGTAGCCTCTGGATGGTGGGCGATACCCACTTTCAGATCTTGGAAGCTACGTTCTACTGTTTCTGAAATGTTTTGATGTATGGCAGGGTG
Source organism: Myanophis thanlyinensis (assembly GCA_017656035.1). Lineage (NCBI taxonomy): Eukaryota > Metazoa > Chordata > Lepidosauria > Squamata > Homalopsidae > Myanophis > Myanophis thanlyinensis. Next base: position 2,529 of record JAEANM010017028.1, read on the forward strand.
TGCTATATAGTTGGTCTTTGTCTTTCTTTCTTTCTTTCTTTCTTTCTTCAAGGACTTGCAACAAGTTTCATTTTATCTTCTTGTGCTATAGTGGTGAATGAGGAAAGCTAATATTATAAGCTGTTCCTCTGTAGCTGAGTCTAGCACATTTTGATTACCAATTCCATCATTTGTGGAGAATATGGTTTGATATACTTGCTTGGGGAACTATAGAACCTTTCATGCTAGTTTGAGGTTGCAGCCAGATCAGACACAGGGAACGCAGCTCCACAATCCTGTGCCAAATTCTCATTGGAGGGCCCCCCAAGGAGCTAAAATCACCCTGTAGGTAGGTGTAATGAAGAAAGGAGGGGCACTCTGATGCTCATACTTTCTGAGACCAGGCTGTATTAAGAATTGTCTTTCATTGTTTAAAATACTCCAAAGAAAAGCTGTTTTTCAGAGAGCTTATGCCACCTGCTGCAGCTTTTATTTTAACACATTGAAACATTTTGCTAGGGACAACAAATGAAACATTAAGTACCATCCATGCATGATGTGTTGGTTTAAACTCTCCCATTAATGTGTCAAAAGTGCAGGAAACGATTTCACACATATGGCTGACATACTGTATCTAGAAACCTTCTGCTTATTTAGTGTCTTGGAAGCCCCAAAGTCTATATGCTTATGTTAGTTTTCTATATCTATGTAAGTGGGAATTAGATGTTGAATAAAGAATTGGAAATACCTTGGTTAGCTTACATTTACCAGGTGAGTCGTCAACTAAAATAAAGCAAATTGTTCATTAGCAAATATGTCCTCTGAATGCACTGAGACTATTTTTCTGAGCAAACACTGTTCTGAGCAAACTATCTTTTCATGAAATCAATCTTAAATCAAGTAAACTTATATAGATTGTATGATGAGTCCCAAGTACAGATTCATATTGGTAAAACATTTTGAATTCCTCTATCCCTTCCACCCATGTTATAATGATTTTTTAAATTCTAGCTAACCTGATGACCAGACACTCCAGCCCAGACGCTTTGAGACTTCAAAATTCCTAGTAATATAGGTTGGGGAAGATTGGCTTATATTATAAACAGCTGATCATCAGAATTACATCTATCATTGACTATAGGTATGGATAGGTATGGATAGAACTATTTATTCAGCTGCTGTCATCCTTTTCTCCCTCAAGATTTTCACGTTCTATCAACATTGACTCCATATTTAAGATTCCTAAGATATAATTATCTTGTTTTCTGGTTAAAATCCCCAACTGTTCTTATTTTTTTGTTGGTAGCTGGCCTTTGTTTATTGCCCCATATGTTCTGTTTGGTGGATTTATTTCTTATAAAAAATCAGCTTGTTCTCTGTAATAATTATCCATAGTCCTGAAAACATAGCCTTCCTTTTTTTGAAAATGTATGCCTTGCCTATGTAAAAATTCATTCCTGCAATTATTCACAAACCCAGCCTGCACTCCTCTATGAATCCCATAGAGGTTTGTAAAACTGGTTCAGTGTCGTTTGTGCTGTGTCTATGCATTATGTTAATCAGTGATGTTCAATATAGGGAATAATACTTTATCATTATCCATAATGGAGAAAATTTCTTGCTTTCATAAGCAAATTGAGAACAGTCTAAAAACTTGCTCTGGACCCTGATTTTTCCTGGGCAAAATTGCTGTGGTTTGACAGTGCTCCAGTTTTGTAATTGCAAAGATTGTTTGTGCATAGTGGAAGCAGTAGCAGAGTCACTCCAGACTTTGCCTGAAGTATGTTAATGGAGTCATGACCCACATTTTGAGATTTCCTAGTGTATTTCATTAGGGGCCTTAGCAAAAAACTGGTGGAAGAATTGCTGTGCATATTGAATAAGGAACTAATCACATAGTGAAACAAATATCAAGGAGTTAACTGTGAATGAATAGTAAAAGGGAATAGGAGAAAAACAGTGTGGTTTTTCCTAATTCTTCACCAGAACTTTGTTTCTTGATTTAACCTGCTTTTATATAAGATTAGGTGAAAATAAATATATATGAATCAGCTCCTCATTTGATAATCCATAAACATTGGAATGTTTGAAAAACAAACTACCCTTGAAACAGAATTGGATGAATCTTCTCTGTGAGAAAGCTACTTGAGTAAAAGAACATTCTTATCTAAAACATAAAGAAATATTCCAATGTATCAGAACTTTTCTAATGGAGTATATTGTAGATCACATCTGTTGTTGAACATAATGTTTCTGGTGAGTTCGGGTTTGATAGCTTCCAGTAATAGCAGATAATTGTGATAAATGATTCTTATCAACTACAAGCGACACTTTTTAAAATTTCCATATCTGGCAACCATAAAGCATTTATGAATGCTTCAATAGACCTCCATGACCGAAAACAGTTTTATAATTAATTTCATCTCAGTGTAGTAATTAGCAGGGTTTGAAGCAATTCCTGGAAAACAGACTGATAGAGGTGGAAGATTAACGCACAAAAATTTTTTAGAGCAAAGGACAATGTACATAATGTCCAATAATGCATGAGTTTCTTCTGGAAATTGCTAAGTGTTTTCTTACCTCAGATGAAATGAAAGGGTCTTACAAAAATGGCCTAAAGAGCATTGAGTCCTAAAGAGAAGAAATCAGAGCAAGGGGTCCAAAAGAGATAAGCTTCATACAAGTAAAAGGAAACTGTTTGGTGGGAAAATACATACCGAAGTGGATGCTGGACTTGAAAACTGCTTGAAAGTGTTTTGTCTGAAATAGCTCTCATTGCCTTTAATTCTAGTTACCCCAGAAGGGCAAAAATTTATTTATTTATTTTTATTTATTTATCACATTTATATACCGCCCCATCTCCACAAGGACTCGGGACGGTTCACAGCAGATAAAAACACAGTATACAATTCTAAAAGCCAATTTAAAAACATTAAACTTGCTGTCAATTAAAAATATTAGGTTAATAAAATAAATAAATCTAAAAATTTTATCAAAAATAAATATGGCTGCAATATTCACTTACATAGCATGATGGTTCTTTTGATGCCCAAGCCATTCAAGCTTTTTGTACTGCTCCAGCTCATTTCTGAGAAGATGCAGAGAGCATGTCCTTTAACTGCCTGGGGATGTGTGGTTAAGAGTCTTACTTAATATGGTCTTTGTTCTGGACTTGATTTCCATGCAGCACTACTTATAATATATTTATTACTTTAATAATTATACTCTATTGCAGGAGTGGGAAACCATGATCCTTTTATGACCTGTGGACTTCAACTCTCAGAATTCCTGAGGTCAGGAGTTTGGGGAGTTGAAGTCCACAAGTTATAAAGGGACCGTAATTCCCCAACTCTGTTCTGTTTGGATTAATACCTAAAGAGAGTTTAACTACAACATCCCTTCATTTAGCTGTTAAGGATTAGAACAAAATTATTTTTAATGTGTAAATATATCCTAATAGAACTGGATATCTGTTCTTCTAATGCAACTATACTTAACTGGGATCTGTGAAAATGTACTACAATTCTCTTAAAAAACTTGTGCTGTCTCTTTAATCTTTTCATTGTAATGTCTTCTGTGGCAAAATACACTTGTGTCATCCCATTATCTGGGATTTTACCCTTTCTGTTCCATATTGGACACCTAATTTTCATCTTCTGAGTATTTCTGTTTGCTGAAATGTCTGAACACTTCTGAACCATTTGTGTCTTTTACTGTATTCCTTTGACACTGAAATTAAAGGACCCAAAGGTGCTTTTTCAACAAAAATGACCTAGATGACTGAGAATCTCCATAGACATTTTAAATTGAAGGAGTATCTCATTTTCTTCTGTCTTCAACTTTCATTTAAAAGCCTTTAAGTCCTACCCAACTTAAGGAGACATTGCTTTCTGTTTGACCTTTTTCCCACTCTGAAGCCACTATATTGGCTTTTATAGAAGGACATCTTCACCCTTTCCAAAATACTCATTGTCTGTTTCCTGCTTTTATATCATTGCTGAAAGGGCAAACTCCATTTTTTTATTATGCTGTCATGTTGACATTTGGTGTTTCATATAAAATTATTTCAATGCTTATCTGCCAAAGGAGTATTATCTCACTTATAGTATCTATGTATAAAAAAAAAAAGGAATACAGCCTATATTAAGTCTCAAATAATAATAGAATCTGATGTGACACAAGGAAAATATTTTTGTGAGAAACAGAAAGACACATGAGTATGGGTGGGGGTTCAACTTTTGGAAAAGGTAGTATTTTAAACATGGAAAAAATATCTGCAATTTGTTCTGGACAAGCAACCTAGAATTTATATGCTGCTTTCATAGCAGATGCATTCTAATGTGAGGGAGTCTTATAAACCCAAAGACAAGGAAAAACATAGAAGTTTAGTGAGAAGAGGGGTTCTATCTTCACAGTTACTCTTTCAAATAATTGAATAAAAGTTAAACCTATGATTTAAAAAAAGAAACAAAAAAAACATGTTGCTATATAACATAAAACATGTAAGAATGGTTGCAGGAAATGGATATGGCTAGTCTAGAGAAAAGAAGGACTAAGGTGACATGATAGTACTATTTCAGTATTTGAGGAGCTGCCACAAAGAAGATGGGATCAAATTATTTTCCATAGCACCAGATGCCAAGACAAGAAACAATAAAAGGCAACCTAAACAAGGAGAGAAGCAACTTGGAATTAAGGAGACACTTCCTAACAAAGAAGACAATTAACCTGTGGAACAGCTTGCCTTCAGAAGTTGTTAGTACTTCATCACTGGAGGTTTTTAAGAAGAGAGTGGAAGCCACTTGTCTGAAATGGTCTGGGTTTCCTGCTTGAGCAGGGGGCTGGACTAGAAGACCTTCCAAGTCCCTTCCGACTATTGTCTATTGTTTATATGCTTATATGCATTCTTTCACATGGGACATCTTAAATCTGAATCATCCTCTGCCATGATCAGTTCCAATTTCTGGCAGGAAGATGCTACATGAAGATAGAAAGAATGCTACATGAAGATAGACGGAGAAAAAGACAAGAAAGAAAGAAAGAAAGAACGAACGAAAGAAAGAAAGAAAGAAATGGAAATAAAAAAGGATATAGTAAGAGGAGTCCACCTACTTTAGCCCCACCCACAGCTTGCTGAAACATTACTTGTTCTTGGAATACATCCCTGCTACAGGCTATTCCTTACAAAAATGCTGACCTAATGACCTATGTGAGCTCTCCTATGAGCATGCCATCTCCACTGGAAACTTGCCCTCGCCAAGAGGTAGCTGGAGTGCAGGATGTGATCAAACAAATGACAACATCTGTAGGTTATTTTTTTTCTCCTATGAATTGGTTTCACACAAATTAATGTAGATATTTCAGCAAAGATAGGAATATGCCTTCCATCTGGTACCTAATATACATTGTACCTAGACTGTTCACTATACTAGCATTATATCTGAGTCTTATTAACTCTTATTTTATCTCTTTTGACAATCTAGAGACAATGATGTAGGTTCAGCCATTGTTAGGATTAAATAGTCATAAAAGACTGTGCAGGTTTATTATTCCCCACCACACAAGTTCCTTGAGCTCTGATTGAGAGTTCAAACTCTGATTGAATTTCAAACCCTGCAAAAGCCTTAAACATATAAAATGTGATAAACAATGAAAGATTATTAACATATCAGCATTCTATTAGCAAACCCTCCATTACTGGGCTGAAACCCTGTTTGGACTAGAATTGCATACAGACTAAGATTTCATGCAATAGCTACTTTACAGGTAAAACATGGAATGGAGATTAGTTTCTGCAGTGAACTTTTTTTAAAAAAATATTTTATTGAATTTTAAAATATTTACATGATAACAAGCACTTTAACCACATCATGACAAATAAATCTTATAATTATTTATAATCCTTATCTTGCATTCCTATATTTATAATCTATCCATTTATACAGATTATTCCAGACCACATAATATTATTTCTCCTCTTTTCCTTTCATTTTCAGTGTTAGTCTGTCCATTTCTGGGCATTCAAAAATCTTACCAATGACCATCTCCATAGATGGTCGAACTTCTTGTTTCCAATTTTGCGTGTACACAGTTCTTGCAGCTGTTATGATATGTATAATCATGTATTAGAGGTGCCTTTGAATTTTGGGGTCAGTCATGCCTAATAAATATGTTTCTGCTTTTAATTTGATTATTACTCCTGTTATTTAATATATACGATTTTTAATCTGTTCCCAGTACCTAGTGGTTTTCTGGCATTGCCACCACATATGATAGTACATTCTGCAGTGAACTTCATTGCCTTGCTAATAATTTCTAAATCTTGTTTGAAAATACAAGCTCACATGCCTTGCGATACTATCGCTTCATTCTTGAGTACCTGAAATGTATTTTTCACTAGCAATCGTGCTGACAAAAAAAACAATAATAAAGTTCAAATAAGTTCAAACCAGAGTTACATAATCACTCATTCTGTGTTTTCATTTTTCTGAAGATGACAGATTTCTTCTGGACCGTTATCTATGACATTTTGAAAATTGAAAGTCAGAAGGAGAAAGACCCACCCAACAATGCTTAGATTTGCTTTTGACCTAAAAGAGAATAAGTTGTCAAGAGTTATTGATCATCTGATAGCTTTTTGCTTTTTCTACATTGAAAAAAAAAACTGAAGGAAAAAACAAAACTATAAAATAGTCAGGGATAACAGCCACCTTGGAAGAAAACAGACTCAGAAATCAGGGGAATAAACAAGACAAATGGATGCATGCATCTTCTAGAAAGACTGGCTTTTGGGCAAGGATTCTGATTCCATTTTGTGGTGAAGGTAAGAGGGCAACCTACTTTTTTATAATAGTCACCCACACCCACACTCAAATATTCCTGTCATCTTGAATCAGAATATATTGAGTCCAGGTGACAATGCTGACAAAGAGACTTATGTGGCTTTGTATTCTTCTGTATTTTATTGCTCACATTAGTTCTTGGAAAGGGGGAAAATGTGGAGCTCAACAGTCCATAAATCTTCACTGACACTCTTTATGATATTGTCTCCTTGGGTTAGGGAAGCTGAAGGTGACATACTGTATCCTCTGCTTGTGCTAAGAGAAGCTACACTCTATGTAGATCAGAAAATTCCAAGTTCACAAAACAATAGAAATAACTACTTTTCAATATTTAAAAAATATTGTTAAAATTGTATTTATTGCAAGCACAGCAGGGAGGTCTGAATCAAGATCAGTTTCACTGCCTCACTAAAAATTTTAAATTAAGTATGTTTCTTTGTAATTCTAATTGTTTCAAATATCAGGGCCACCACTACTATGCCAAAAAAGAAAGGAAAAAACAAAATAGCTGTTTAAATCAAATGCAATGGTGGAAAGAGCCAAAGTGTTGGATTAAGTAATCAACAGGCTTTCACATGATTTTTTTTTTGCCAACTGATCACTGGTTAAATCAAACTTTTCTTGGACAATAAACAGTTACAAAATGCTAAGGGAAGACATGGTGACATCTAATTACTATTCAATCTCATGTTTTCACAATTTAATGAGCCAGTTCACAATCAAGCCTATCCGTTCTGTGGAAAAAAGATGGAAAAATTAATCTATTATATTTGTGTCCCAACCTCTGATAATCAACTTGCTACATCATGGACACAGACATACTGTAATAATTTCTTTCCACTTTCTTTTCTCTTTGCACAAAACCTCCTCAATGTCTGTCTATTTGAAATTTGGCACATAACAGGGGATTATTTCCAGCTTTTCCAGAATAAAATCATAAGATTTTCCCTTTATTTCTTAAAAAACAAAACAAAACCCATAGACCCCAATGTAGACTGGGAGGAAGAACATTTTGGTTTTTATCTTTATTTGTATGGAATGTTGTGAGGCTAGAATCTTTATATGACAAAGGGGGCCATAGAAGTAGTAAGTAAGTAAGTAAGTAAGTAAGTAAGTAAGTGAGTGAGTGAATGAATGAGTAAAACTTCCAAGGAATTCTGATTGTAGCAGATAAACAACATCTTACTTCCAAGAAAATTAACTGACCCAAGAATAGCAATATCACTTAGATTTAGCATATGTATCACTTTACAGTGCTTTACAGCCCTCTCTCAGATGTTTACAGAGTTAGCATATTGCCCCCAATAATCTGGGTCCTCATTTTACTAACCTCAGAAAGCTGAGTCAGCCTTGAGCCAGTGGGACTCAAACTGCCTGACTGCTGGCAGCCAGCAAGCAGTAAGCAGTAGTAGTGCTGCATTCTAACCACTCCGCCACCACAAATCCTCATCAGGCAACACCATGCTTTTCCATTTTTGTGTTTTTCCAAACAATGGTAGCAAAATTCATCTGCATTGGGCAGTCAAGCATCTTGCTTTGAGTTTTGTTCTTTTGATACAAAAACAGAAGGAGTGCATGATTACACCTCTGAGGTTTGACACTGAAGTGAAACACTTTAGTCTTTCCTGCTCCACTTCTTCTGCTCTTCATGGTTCATATGCTAAGAACATAGCATAGTAGGAAAGCCATTATTTTAAATATCTGAATAGGTGACATACTGACTCAAAACCATAATAGCCAGATATCCAGTGCAATAGCTTGGGGATTGGTATCATATGTTCCTATTTGGTTATAACAGGGAATTTGGTGGCAGTAACTCAATGACTATGGGATACACATCAGACTATATTCTCACATCAGCCCTGATGTGGAATAAGATTCAGATTAGGGAAAGAGTTGCTCAGTCATTAAATCATGAGTGTCCCAAGTAATATCTTTAAATTAAGACTATCATCCTTGCACTACTAAAATAGCTGCAAAGAGCTAGCACTTTCTGTACCTTTTGCATCCACCTGGATTTTTGCAACCCAGACAAAGTAGTTCAGTTTGTCTCCAGGAAACACTCTACTTCCCAACTGCTCTTCCTGGAGGAGTGCAGTATACGCAGAACAAGCTTCACCCTAATTTCTTTAAAGAATTCTTCCTCAGGCAGATTTCACCATATGATTTTTTTTAAATCTGGTGAAATTGCAATATTTGCAACTCCCAAACCATAGGAAACCTTATTGTGCCACAAACGGTTGGTGAGAAAATATAGATAGTGTGGCAGAAGCTTTGGCCAGAATGATCCAGATGCGATCCAGATGCGATCTTGAACACGGAAATGAGCTAATCCAACTATTTTTTCCCACTACAAATAGTAGGAAGGATAGTGAGACACAAACTTTGATTGTCTACATGTGGCAGAGCATTTGGCTTAGTAAATCACAGACTTTGCATCTAATGTCCTCAAAAAGATTCAGGAAACTTACATTGTCTCTTCTGCAGAATTTTGGCTTTTTATTTCAACTGTTAAATGTTTGTTGTTTTTCCTTTCATGTTAAAAAAAACATGAAGAATGATGAGTGTTAATGATAAAGTGATTTATCAAACTGTTTAACTTTTGTTTCCAAGTTTATTTACTTACTGGAGAAAAAAAATCTCCATTTGCTTTTTAAAGTGCTGGGCTTAAATGGGACATTGTTCCTCATGATGTCCATCAGGTTAGCTAAAGGAACATTTGCAGTGCCAAATTAATGAATTTAAATTCATTTGCTAGAATAGTATCTTTCAGGAACTAGATAATTATATCCTGTTTGCCTGGGGGTATTGTAGAGAGCCAAGGAGATAGCTTGAAACAGTGGTGGAATTCATTTTTTTACTACTGGTTCTGTGGCCATGGTTTGGTGGGCATGGCTGGTGGGGTCATGTGACTGGGTGGGCATGGCAGGGGGGGGTGTCATGTGACTGGGTGGACAGTTTCTGTAAGCAGACCAATAAAGATTGAGCTAGAGATGTTTTTTTCCTGCCTTCCTTACAGGATTAACCCTGTAAAGTGGAAAAAAACCAAAAAGAGATCTCTTCTAACAAACAGTTCTCTGAACTGCTTAGAAAATTTACTACAGGTTCTAGTGAACCTGCAGAATTTCATCTCTGGCTTGAAGCAAATATTCAGAAAAAGTTATGTAAAAGACGGAGACCGAAATATTCCTAAAGTCTCAAGGCCAGATTTTGGATGATTCTTCTTGAGTCACTGCTTATAAGAGAAAGATAAAGAGATGCACTTGCAAAATTCAGTTATTATAGGCTTAGTTCTAATTTAGTTCTGGTCTTCCTATAGAATGCATTTCCTGATCTGGTCTATTGCAAAGAGCACTATTAATGGAATAACTCTTAGTGCACCATTTCCTATTACAATATCTTAAAGTTTCAATATGAAAATGTACAATTGCAGCATTTCTATCTTGGAAATCTGATGTGGAAATACATTGTTCTATATTATATTCTTGTTATTTTTAGTAATATTAAATAGCACAAATCTATTGGGATAACACTCAGTTATGAAGTCCCCCAACTTTTCAAATTCAAATAATTCAAAATTCAAATTTATTGGTCATATACACAGTCATACATGTCATACCATATGCAGTGAAATGCTTATGTGACCGCCCGTGACTGCAGGTAAGTTAAGGCAAAAAGGGAGGGTGGGGGTAGGAAATAGTTAGGGGTAGTTGGGAAGGTGGGAGTTAGATGCAGT
>JAEANM010017029.1:0-13084 GCA_017656035.1 Myanophis thanlyinensis
CATACATACATACATACATACATACACCAAAAAAAGTCAGAAGTCATTCTTTTTCTATTTCCCTTTTTCTTTTTGCACCTCTTCCCTCTCTGTTGATATTTCTTCTTTTTTCGAATCTGTTTTTCTTGTCTGTTTATATTTTGACCTTGTGTTTTTGAAAATCAATAGTTTTTTATATAATTTTATTGATTTTTCTAAAAAAGATACAAAGTTAAAAGATAAACAAATAGATATAGAAAATTAGAAAAAAGACTCAGGAAACAATAAAAGTGCCCAGAAGGAAATAGAAGGAGAAAGAAAAGAGAAGGAATGACCTCTGACTTTCTTTGGTACAGCTACAGATATAACAATACATCAGATTTACTCCAAAGTTAATGTTGTCTGCATTATTTCAAATAATCCCAGGTAATACTAATTATTTCTCCATGAAGATCTAGTCATTTACATCTTCTGAGCACCCACCAGAATTGTGTCATTAGTCTAACATTGGTTATGGATGCTTCTGTATTCAGTTTTAAAACTGCTCATTTTCATCCAATCCTAAAATCCTCAATACGTATCATGCACATAAGCTCCATAAATAAGGGGAGTACATACAGCCTTGAATCACCTCCTTGTCAATCTGGAACAAGTTGTTTTGAGACTTTCTGTGGATTTCTCACCTGTATAGTTTTCATATGAGGACAACGAGGAGCTCAGAGTTTCCCTGAAACATTACACAGTTTCTCATGATGACACAGTCAAAGGCATTTCTATAATCAATGAAACACACATTGACTTCTTTTTGGTATTCTTTGTTTTTTTCTCAATTACCCATCGTGCATGAGCAGCGATGTCTTGTGTTCCTCAGCTTTTTCTAAAGCCAGCTGGAACATCTTTACATGGAAAGGCTCTAATCTGTGTTGGATGATCCCAAGTATTATTTTGCTAGTGTATGAAATTAAGGATATTGTAACATAGTTTGCATATCTAGTTCCCTAATGGCATGGACTTCTTCCAGTCTGTTGGGCGTTTCATGGTTTGCCAAATTTGCTTGGCATAGTTGGCTTAGAACCTTTGATGATGATTCTTGTCGCTTACCATATTTCTATAGGTATTCCGTCAATTCCTGTAACCTTCTGACTCAGTAAAGACTAGTTAAAGGACTGATCTAACTTTATCTTCTAGTGCTAGAGCTACTTGTAAGTAGAGAACATTTTCTGAGTATCATGGATGTTGACGTCTCTGCTGTATGGAATTTCAATGTATTCCTTTCATCTTCGTTTGATCTTCTTGGAGTTAGTTACTATATGTCCACTGGCATCCTTTAGCATACCAATATGGGGCTGAAAGCTCCTTCTGAGTTCAGAGGAATTTTGGAAGACCAACCTTCTTTTTTCCATATCTGTTTCCCTCTTCAGTGTCTTTTCAGATGTTGTTGTAATACCGCTTTTTGTCTTTCCTAATAGCTTTCTGAAATTCTTTGCCAAGTTCCTTCCTGAGATCTTGGACTTTTGCTTCCTTGCTGCCCAATATAAATGCCTCTTTGCTTTAGTTGGGCAGATGGGATGACCTTTCTGTCTTGGGTGGCCCTCCTAGGAGCACATGCATAGCATACACTCCCAAAATTCAATACTCATCCTACCAAGGAATATATAAATCCCGGCCATGATGAGACACCACAGCAGGACTTGGTAGAGAGGGAAGGATGTGTTCAGTAAATAATGTGTATAGTATGTATGAAATAAATAGGGACACTGGTAGTCCTCAACTTACAGTCATTTAACCATTGGCCCTTGGAAGATGGTCCTCGGAAGGGATGGTTTATAGCTTGCAAAGCATTTCTGACCATTGTAGAATATTACGCTCTCCCTTCCCCTAGTCACAAGACTATATTTTGGGTGTTTGGCTACCAACTCACATTTACGACTAACTATAGCATCCTGCAGTCTCATGACCATTGATTTCTGAGGTTTTTTTTAAAAAAAGTGGTTTCTGACAAAAAAAACCCCACCCATTTATAAGAATGGATTTAGACTTACAGCCATGTGATTCATCTAATGACCGCTATAAGAACCGTCATAAAATCTGGTCCAGTCAGCCTCAACTTAAGACTTACATGACTTAAATAGAGGGAGGGAGGGAGAGGGAAAGAGAAAGAAAGAAAGAAAGAAAGAATTCAACAGTACGTTTCCAGGATTAGCTGCAACATTTTGAAGGAACCTATAGAGAGAAGATACTACGATCATAAGTTGTGTGCTAGGAAGGGAAATTTTAAATCCTTTTTCTTTTTCCTCTCTTACATGCTCATGGACAACTTTTGCTTTCTGACAAGTTGAGTAAGATGTGCCCACTAATCTTAAGGAATCATTGCTATGTTTAAGCCATATTCTTAAATGGAACGCAGCACAAAATTTCACATAATGCCACTTGGGAGAAACAAATCCATACATTTTCAAATGTTCAGGGTCGTGTTTGACACTTGAAAGACATTGCCATTTCTGATTCTTTTCCTGTACCATTGAAATTCTACTCATTAATTGTTTCATTATTGTTCAGCACAATTTTGCAAGGGCAGGGTGGGGGAAGTTCTGAGGTTTGTTTTGCCCTGGACCACCCAGTAGCTAATAGCCGAAGTGGGATTGGAACCAGCATATGGTGCAGGTGCCGTTACTTTGCTTTTGTTCGTTTGCGCAGTACTGTGCAGGGGTTTGCAAGGAAGCCATACCCGTTATCTCAGTGGCTATTGGACAACTTGAGAATAAGAGGCTGTGCATAGAGAACATATCTGGAAAAAAAAAACCTACACTCTGTATGTGTGTGAGAGACAGAATGCTGCCTTTCAAGGGGCAAACCAGATTTGGGAATGTATGGCGGATTGAATTTCATGGGACGGGATATAAAGGGGTCAACTGTGTCCACCTCTAAGAAATGCTTCCTCTAAGCCAGGGAAGCAGATGCACAAGACATGATATATTCTCTGCAGCCATTGGGTTGACCTGGACAAACCTGGGCTGGGTGAGGGGGTTGGAGAGGGCAACCCTGGGCTGGGTGGGGGTGGCAGCTAATTGTTTTATATACTTTTTTTTTTTGCATGTTTAAGCTCCCCAAATTATAAAAAAAAAAAAAAATGAGGTTACCTATTTTGATTCAACCCAAAATCTTAACTGTTGTATGAAGTACACATTTCAAAAAAATATTTAAAAAGCAAGCTAAACGGGAATAACTGAGTTTAATACTGTGTTTTAATCAATTTCATCCCTGATTCGTTATTTTAAAAATGAAAAATTTAATATTTAATTTAAAACAAAGCTGTCTATACCGCCCCTCTCCTGAAGGACTGTGATTAAAAATCACAGATTACTGTGATCTACTGCAACATGGCTTCAGCCTAGCTCCCAGGAGCATTAGCCCCTCTCTTTTGCTTCCCCTTTTCTTTCCCACTGCTACTCAATCCGTCTTTGGGCCTGGAAGTTTGCAAAAGCTCTGCAGATTTCCACCGACCTGGGTTAGAAGCCTCTTCTCTTCATTATCCCCTGCCTTCCCCTATCCCCCCACCATCTCTCTCTTTCTCTCTCTCCTTTTGTAAAAACATATTTCGGTAAGGGTGTCATCTTTGACAGTGAGCAGAAAACTAAGTCCCCCATGCAAGTGTGCGCAACAGCCTCTGCACTCAAGCCGCAGCTTAGGGGGAACATTGGTACAAAGATAAAACCAAATGAGGCTGCTTTGTAAAACAAGTCTGTATGGGAACTATAAGGTCATAAAGGAATTTACAGGTTTAGGCAGTGATAGAAATAGAGAACAAGGCATGACGGGGAAAGGGGTGTTCTGGGATGAAGGAGGCCTGCTGCATTTTCTTCTGAGGGTTGTAAAGACCTCAGATCTGAATGCTCCTTGACAAAGGCTGGCAGTTGCAAGAGAACAGGTCCTACGGCTTCAGAGGAATCTTCTTGGTTCTTTCTCACTGTCTCTTTGCTTAGCCTCTGGTGATGAGCTCTAGAAACACCAGCCTGGCCATACATGGAGCCCTCCAGATTTGACTTGACTACTTCATAGTATCCAGAAAGGGACTTTCCTAGCTAATGCCTAAGTTCCCAACTCCATCCCAGCTGTGGGGAGTGTCCTTGGCCATGATGTGTAAACCACATCCCCATACTCATCACTGAGGCATCCCAGTGGGATTAGCTAGGGAGCGTGGGCTGGCTTAAAGTGAGAACTTCCTGCTTCTTAGTTGGATGCTTCATCAGGCACTCACCCACCCACGTCAAATACCTAGGGATCATGACTAAAAAAACCAGGCCCATTGCCCATAGAAAGTATGGGGCTTTATTAGCAGCTACATAATCACAAAGGTAGTGTTTTACACACACACACACACACTTTTTTTTAGCAGGGTCAAGTAGAAATTTGGGGTATTCCCGCATCTAAAGAACATTGCTTGTTGTGTTGATGCTGAAGTCATAGAAACCATATCAAACATAAGACATACCCACTGACATTTTTATGCATATTTTGGTATTTGTGGGTCTGGACAATTTTTAACCTACTAGGGCACATTAGAAGTGAAGAAAACAGAAGAATTGGGGAAGATTTCCCCTGCAACAGCTGTTATATTATACAAGACAGATGTAACTGATTAATTGATACTGGAGACCCAGATGACATTGTAAATTATGGTTATTTCTTAGTTTGTGTTTGTTCTGACAATCACAAACTGAAAAAAAAAACCCTTTCATAAGCAGTCTACTTGCATGAGTAACGTAATACAGGTGTATATCACATCACCTGCACTCTTCCACGAACTGCATTTACTTCCCCAAGGTACTAGCCAATCTCACATGAGTTCAGTGTTCCCACATTACATTACTCCCAGAAGAATAAATGTCTTTGCACAGCAGTAGTGTTACAACCTCCACTGTCTTTCAGAACTAATTGTCAGGTGTCTCATTAATATGTCAAAAGGATAGCTATATTGTGGAAGTGTGGGTTAGGATACATAAGTGATTGAAACAATAACTATGGAATCAGGCAAGGACTACCTGCCAAGAAACTGGGAAGACTCTGTCTAAGTGAAGAGTTTCAGTGATTCAAAATATTGAAGGATGGGACCTCTTCCCACCCCTTCATTTTTCTGAGGCATGTACATGATATATCGTGGCTTTGTGGGGTTTTTTGTTGGTGGTTTTTTTTTTTTGTATTTAGGTTATACTGCACTTGTAATTTTTGAATATATCTTGTGGAGAACTTGGTACCTTCTAATTCGTTTTCCCATGATGATGATGATGATGATTCATTCTGGAATGGCAGTGGAAGAACTTAATATGCTTCTGTATAGGTTGTTCTCATTAGCTTGCCCTCCAGGATTCATGCTTGAAACTCCTGGTGTTGACTTGAAGTGTGATTGCTGACAAGGTTGCAGGCTGTTATTCCTAAGGGTTCTTTGCTCCTTACTCACATTTTAGTCTCAGTGGGCTTACATATGTACAATCACTTGTTTTCTGATAAGTATGTATGTACAGACAACTAATGGTAGAAAACAACACTCCTATCCTTTGCTTTAATGGATGTAGTATACTTGGAAGATTTAGCGAGCTTGAGACTCTGAGAGGTCTTCAATGGGCACTAACATTAATGCCAACTCCCCAAAGCCAACAGCAACTGGATAATATGTGCCCATCAGAGCTGCCAGATTGAGTGGCAAACTGTTTATGCTTCTAGAGACTGTGTGGAGGGCTTGTGGGAGGGCTATACATCTGCTGAACGTATTTTCTTTCACGCAGTGCCTGAAACAAACACACTTTTTGATCGATTGAAATCAGCTACTTCTAAGCAAAAGTATCGAAGATGCTATTATATGTTTTTTGCTCAGAGACGAAAGTTCATATATTTGATTTGCAAAATGTTAATGCAGGAGTAGAGTTTTAAAAATCTGAATTGAGCGTGCACAATTATGGGGAGGTTTCTGAGCATCATCTGTCCATCTATACGCTAACACTGTCTTTCCTTCTTTGTGCACTCAGCAGGAAGTGGGTTGATGGGAAACTCACCTGCCTCATCCTTTATGGGCAGCTTCCTAAGCAGCAGTTTGGGCTCAGCAGCACCTCCGCATCCTACAGGACCGGCCTCATCCCCATCTGAACCTGCCTTCCATGGCCCTCACTCTGGCACCTCTCAGATTTGGTTCTCACATTCACATGAAGGTAAGGAGAGTCGGTGGAGGCACTTGGGTGAGGTGGCATCATCATTTCTAAATAAGGATGTTTCTTAGAAGTGTCCTTTAATAGACAGGTGGGTAGAGCATGGAAGCGCAACATCTTAAGATGCCTGATATTGCAGATACAACCACCTCACTGGCACAGTCTAAAAATTGTCAAATCAACTGAATTTTGTTCAATATTCTGTACAGGAAGAATAATAGAAGACACATAGCCCCGATCTGCAGTGGCAAGGGAGATCTCATTAATTTGCCCTTACAAGCATAGTCCCCCATTGTTCTACAGTTTTCTTAGGGAAAAAAAAAAAAGGACTGTGCAGACAGGAGAATTCAGGTGTAAGAATTCTCATTTGCTTGGCAATTCTGGCTGTTGTTAGATAGCAGCAAGAAGATACAATGGGATGAGGGGAGGCTGTGGATTGAAGTAGAAATAAAAAGGACTTGACAAATGCGCACCCTGAGGCGCATTTTGATATGGTGGATGGGTAGGAGACCCTCTGATTTTTGGAGTCCCTTTTTCCATCCCCAATCCCCCTGACCACGTCACGCAGGAAACGGCTCCATTTAACTTCACACAGCCTAGAGTTAGAGCTGTTTCCCCCCCCCCCCCGCCCTTGATTTATGCTGGTAGCACACTGCAGAGAGGGAGGGGGTCGGTTGGCACGGGAATCCAGGGAATTACCTGCAGTTTCTCTTTTCTGTTGAGGCACTTTCTCTCCCCCACCCTCTCCCTTTTCTGTTTTAGCTTCAGGAACCCCAAAAGTATTTCAAAAAGCTCTCTCTTCTCTCTCCTGTTCCTTAGAGGACCCTTGGGCCAAGTGTTTGGACTTGGAGAATGAATGTGCAGCAGGTCTGATCTATGCAATAGATAGATGGAGGCCTTGTCCCCATCCCCACGCTGTTGCTAGCCCTCACTTCCCCCTTGGACCTTCCTGTGGTTGTTCTTGTCCTCAACCTCCCTTTCTACAGCTCAGCCAATGTTCTTCAGGCTGTCCCCAAATGCAGTTACCCTGTCACGTCACTCGCTGCTTCTCGGTGGAACTTAAAAGTTCCCTCCGTATGCTTTAGCCATGCCCCTCAACCCTAAGACAGCCTCCCTCCCTCCCCACTCTCATCCTTTGGGCTCCCAAGCCACTGCTCTTCCTGAACGCCCCAATCCCATCCCAACACACACACACCCCACACACACACCTCCTTCCCACCCGTCCTGCTGTGCTGAGCTGGTGGCCACACAACTATTTTTAGTTTTCTTAATGCACTTGTGCTTTCTCTCCCTGCAGCGGCGGCCTCTTGTCGTGCCCTTCCCCCAGCGTTTTTTCCCTTCTTGCAAGATGCAGAAAGTTAAAGTGTGAGCGGCAAGGTGCTGCTGGCACTGTGCCCTGGCAGCCGGCCCGACTGCTAGCTTGAACGGCTGCCAGCTAGCTTCCGGCATGTCGGGTCTGTTGGGGGTGGGGTGCAGGCAATGCTGTCAGCGTGATGCTGACGGGCAGCCGGTCTAATGGGGGTGGAGCAGTAGAGCTGCTAGCTATGAGGAGCAGCCCGCTTGTTGGGGAGATTAGTCTGGCAGGCCAGGGGCAGAGAAGGCTGCCTTCATCCTGCTGTGAAGGAACCACTGAAAAAGAGGATTCCACAGGACAGTTAGGCAGGAACCTCTTCTAGGGAAGGAAGGACTTGGCTTGATGCTCCTGTCCTCATGGCCGTTATTTGGCCTTTAGCCTGGGAAGCTCTGAGTCATGATGGGGGGTGGAGGAAGAGCTTGTTCCTCTGGATTCAGCTACAGTTTAATATCTCTGAGAAGATGAGGATCATGTTCACTTTCCGATGGCTCATCTGTGCAATACACCTTTTTTGTGTTGAGGATGTATGTGAACATACATGCATATGCAAGCATGCACACCTGGACACATTTGGTATATGTTCACTTTTCTGTACATGCTTTATACTATTAGGAAGATGGGGTGAAGTCTTTTTAATATTGTTCAACTTCTTTAAAGATACTAATACTATTTTCCAGGCTCTCTCAATAACATAATGTTCCTCAAACGAATGAAACAAATAACATTTTTCTTGGGGAATTGAATATTATTAATTTTTCTTACGTTTCTAGTTTAATTTTATTAATCTCAATCAACCTTTCTTTTTTTTTGTTTTTTTTTAAGCCAGTCCTATCATTTGGTATCTTTTTAAAATGTTCAGCCAGAGGTTATTTCATTTTTTGAATTGATATAACAGCAACCCTTTCTCTATCCTTTTGGTTGCAGGGGATCTGGTTGTTGTTTGCTTCTTCCTTTTTAAAACGAGCCTTGTTGTGCTGATCTTTACCATACCAGGCAAATCAGTAATTCCCCTCCTTTTGCAAACTGACCTGCCCCTTTTGCTGAAGCAACCGCCTGAACTTGCTCAGGAAGTCTCTGGAATGGCTGAGTGGTCTCAGTCCCTTTACACACAATACACATAATGCTGGGGTGACACTCCAGTTGTGCAGTTGCAGCTCGCTGCCATCTTGACTTTTTTGAATCGCCGCTCCTCAATAGCCTGATCAAAAGCCTATTTTTGAGACTACAGTGGGCAATTTTAGTAATAGCACTTAGCACTTAGGCCAGTGGTGGCAAACCTATGGAATGCGTGCTGGAAGCAGCATGCCAAACCGTCCCATGAGCTTTCTGGCATGGTAAACCATCCCGCGTGCCCCATGCAGCCCCACTGGCTCCGCAGCCCGTTCTCATGCTCCATTGCATGCTAGCCAGCTGGCTTTTGCCACACAGGAGTGCCAAAACCAGGAAGCGCAGTGTCCCAGCATGCACACGTGCTCCGAGAGCCAAATGTCCGATTTTCTGATAGGCGCATGCGCACTGGCCAGATGTTCATCATGTGTGCATGCAGCCATGCTGGGATGCTGTGCTTCCGTGTTTCAGTGCTCCCACATAGCAAAAGCCAGCTGGCTTGCCCGCGATGGAGCGCAAGAACTGGCTGCGGGGGCTGCATGCGAGGAGTGCAAGAACAGGCTGCAGAGTCAGTGGGGCTGTGCATGGCTCACAGGATGGTTTGGCATGCCCTTCTGGCACTAAGGACGACACTTGATGATGCAAAAAGTTTGCCACCACTGACTTAGGCAATAGCACTTAGACTTATATATCATTTCATAGTGCTTTCCAGCCCTCTCTAAGCGATTTACAGAATCAGCATATTGCATGCAACAATCTGGGTCCTCATTTTACCCACTTTGGAAAGATGGAAATGCTGAGCCAGCCAACTACTGAACTGCAGGCAGCTGGCAGTTAGCAGATGTAGCCTGCAGTACTGCATTCTGGCCACTGGGCCACCACAGCTCTGTATAATACCTATCTTAGTGGGGGGGGGGGTGGTTGTTTTGTTTTTAACTTTTCCTTGTATTTCTCCAAATAAAAACTTTACGGGCAACATTTGACTTAGAACCAGAATTAGGTTGTAGGAAGCCAAGAAGATGGACTCTAGTAAGGACAGTGGTGTCAGTGGTTATGTAAATTTAATCTAGAGTGCCCAGGCATGGAATAAGGTTATGTGAGCCAGATTCTTTCCACTTAATATTTTAAGCAAAAAGCTACAATTCCAGGACATGTCAGGAACCCAGAGCAGCAATTGCAATGGCTAGATTAGCCTCTTCAGTCCTTCTGTCACCCCTTGTTCTTTGCTTGTGATGCTCTTCGCCTTCATCTGCATACCCTTGCTAATAAGGTTGTTCGCACTTCAATCCTTACTGAAGTATTAAAAGGTTATTTGAGAATGTGATGTTTTCAAAAAGAGCAAATTGATGCAAATATATGCCTAAGCATAATATTATTTTGTCTTCAGAATTTTAGTCACCCGGGTGCAGAATTTGGATATATTTAGATATAACAGCCCCAGACCCGTTAGCCTACATTATTTTCTCTCACAATTTTCTACAAAATCCTGGAGCTGATATTCAAGAGCGGCTTTATCAGTTTTACAAAAAGGCTGGAGATCAGTATCTATCAAGGGTTTCTTATGATAGTCTGTTTTGTTCCCTCCATTTGTAGCTGCTGTTCCAGACATCTCCTTTGGCCAGATGTGCTTTGTGAGATCCTTCTGCTAAACTAGTACAAGAAAGTTTTCTGGTTCAGTACCAACACTTTTAGCTATGGTCCATCCCACAGCCGGCCACTGCTCGAAACCTAGCAGCGATTAATATAGCTAAAGTAATAATCTGACAAAGGAATTTGAATTCACCCCAGCAAGCCTCTTTCAACCTATGCATAGAGACAGATCAGACTAAGGCCCAGTGACTTGGCTTTGTGACTGTTGTGTTGTGACATGGGCCTGTCATTCCTCCATGCCTCTTGTTTTAGCTCCAGGTTACCCGAGGTTCTCCGGGAGCTTAGCATCCACTTTTCTTCCCATGAGCCACTTGGATCACCATGGAAACAACAATGTCCTGTATGGCCAGCATCGTTTCTATGAAAGCCAGAAAGGCAAGTATTGGTTTGACTATGTGGTATTTCTGACTCTGCCTCAAGGGACAGGAGAACCATGGTGTAATTGCTATCTTACCAAGGACACAGATTTTAGCAGGCAGCTGCAGAGAGAAGGTAGATGAAACGAGGCAAAACTGACTTTTCTGGAACTTAAGTGTATCTGATAGCCAGCTTCAACTCCACTAAGTCTTGCAGGTGGGCACCAGACATTTTTCATTAGATCAGCTGCTGCTTTGTAAGTGTGCCTCTACAAACTAAGGAGCCTTTTATTTCTAGCGTTACTCAGTACCACAAGGCATGGGGAATTAGAGCTGCTAGGCTATTCTTAGGATTGCAATGTTGCATGTTGTGATCTAGGCCACACTGTTGTCCGGGAGACTTTTCTTAATCGCTTCCCCTCTTTCCGTAGACAATTTCTACCTGCGGAACCTTCCAGCTCAACCTACACTGCTTTCAACCAATCACAATTTCCCCAGCATTGCCCGGGCAGCACCTGGGCATCCGATTGGCTCTTGCAGCCGAGACCGGGAGGCTGGACATGGGCAGAAGTGCCACAAAGACTATGAGCGCTGTGCAGTGTCGAAGGATAAAGGCCCCAAGGGTGAGAGCAAGGAGCGAGCGGCTGAAGAGGAGGCCAAGGAGCGGCACAAGCTGGTGATGCCTATGACACCGGAAATAAACTGCAAGGAAGGGACTCTCCAGCGGGGCTCTTGTGACAACCGGCCCAAACACCTGCCCTCATGCCTGCTGAGCTCCAAGGTACTGAATGGGGACTCAGGCAAAGCTGTCCTTCCCAGTTGTGGTGGAGGCCTTCTGCCACGCCATGCTGTTGCCCAGAGCCGTTGTGCCAAGGACCTTGGCCACCATGAGCCTCCTCAGTCCTACAGCGAGTGCCTGGAGCGAAGACAAATGTTGCACCACTCAGTCTCCTACACTGTCCCTTCCAGTCTGCCTGCTGGGCCCCCTGCCCTGAGTACGACAACGGGCAGCTTCCCCTGCCTGCAGCTTCATTCCAGCCCAGATAGGATGTGTCCTTTGCAGGACAAGGCCAGCCGGGAGCTACGGATTAGCGGAGCCACTTTTGTGCCTTCGGTAGGCCACCTGACTGACAAGAGCCGCTCCTTTCAGGTCCCTTCAGAACCCTGTGAGGGCAAAGAGCGCCCCCATGAGGTGGGACCAGAGCACCCCGCTACCTATGGGCACCATCCTTTCTCTCACTTCAAAGCTGAGGGCAAAGTGGAGCGGAGACTGGACTGGCCCCAGAATCCCAACGCCCGCCTGAAAGGGCTGGAGTACCTGAATAGCACTGGTTCCGACAGCCATTTTGGCAGCTTGCCCCACCAACCTAAGGGCGGCCATTTTGAGATGATGCCACCTCAAGACTGTGCCCGGCCTAACTCCCAAGAGACGCTGTGCAAACTCAGCCAGTCCTGCTGCACTTTAGACAAGGCCCCTAAGGAGCCGCCAGTTTCCAGCACCCAGAAAGTGGCTCGCATCCGCCACCAGCAGCACTTGCAGACCGAGATGGAGCAGGTGGGCGCTCATGCAGAATCCAAGCGTAAATCCATGGAGCTCAGCTCTCTTGGCTACAGTGGGCCCCACTTGCCACCGTGGCCAGTTCAGGGCCAGGGCCCTCCTCTGTCCATGGCAGAGGAGAGAAAAGGCTCTTACTTGGACCCTTTTAGCAGCAGCCTCCAGCAGGCTGCCCTCATGACCCAGGGTTCTGTGCTGACGCAGGAAATGCAGACCCCTCCTGACGAAGTGTCAGCCATGAAAAACTTGCTCAAATACAGCAACCAAGCACTTATCGTGGGCCAGAAGGCTCCTTACGTGGGGCTGGGCAGCCTCAAGGGCAGCTGTGCCCATCAGGATGGGGGCAAACATTTGGGGACCAAAGGACAGCAGGACCTGGAACGTTCAGACTGTGCCCGCAGCAGAGACCATGACCTCGGCCACGGAGATGGTGAGGTGCGCCAGCCTCCAGTGGGCATTGCTGTGGCCGTGGCTCGTCAAAAGGACACATTAAGTCGGCCAGAGCCAGCCTATGGATCTAGCTCCAGTCGGCAGAGCCGGACTGCCATGGGCCTCAAAGGTAAGAAACATTAGAGAATAAAATAACAGGCAGTTGGTGTTTTAGAAACTACGTGATTGTGGGGGAGGGGCATAAGCACATAAATTGTGCTTCCTTTCATAGTTCTATCTCTGCTACACGAGATACAAGCATTGGACTAAGCGTGCCTTTTCCTGTTTCCCCCCACCAAGATAAGTACCATTAGTGCTCTGTGATTTGGATGATTAAAGAGGGATCCCGTCTTCTGTCTTGTACAGCGGTCTCCAATCTTGGCAACTTGAAGACTTGTGGACTTCAACTCCCAGAATTCCTCAGCCAGCTGAGGAATTCTGGGAGTTGAAGTCC
>JAEANM010017030.1:0-13084 GCA_017656035.1 Myanophis thanlyinensis
TAGAATAGAATAGAATAGAATAATAATTCTTTTCTATCAAGGCATAATAAAAATCATTTGTTCCTTAGCAGTTCTTAAAAGTAGGTAAACACAACCTCATATGAACAACAACACATGACATATTACACCATTTCATCATTTAAGAAAGAAAACCAAAATGGAGAAGCCATGCATGATTTAACAGCATTTAGAATCCAACTTTAGCAGCAATAACTTGAGACAATCATTTTCTGTATGACTTATGACTATCAATCTCTCACATCATTATTGATTAATTTTGATCCACTCTTCTTTACAACATGCTTCAGTTCATTGAGATTTGTGGGCATTAGTTTATGCACAGCTCTCTTGAGGTTCCACCACAGCATTTCAATTGAGTTGAGGTCTGGACTTTGACTGGGCCGTTGCTATACCTTAATTCTTTTCTTTAGCCATTCTGTGTAGATTTGCTGATGTGCTTGAGATAATTGTCATGTTGTATGACCCAACATTAGCCAAGCTTTAGCTATCGGCCTTATATTTGACTCTACAGTACTTTGGTATACAGAGGAGTTCATGATCAACTCAATGACTGCAAGGTGCCCAGATCCTATGGCTGCAAAACAAGCCCAAATCATCACTTCTCCGCCACAGAGCTTGAAGTTTATGAGATGTTTGTGCTGATATGCTGTATTTGGCTTCATCTGTCCAAAGAGCAGTGTTTCAGAAGTCTTACGATTTGTTCAGATGCAACTTGGCAACCTAAGATGTTCTGCCACGTTGTTTAGGGAAATGTGACTTTCTTCTGACATTTCTTCCAAACAAACAATACTTGTTCAGTCTTTTTCTAATTGCATTGTCAAGAACATCAACATTTAACATGCTGCTTGAGATCTGTAGAATCTGAAATGTAACTCATATTTTTTTGTGTGTAAATTCTCTGAGCATTGCACGGTCTGACCTTGGCGTAAATTTTCTGGGGCGTCCATTGCTGGGAAAATTGGCAGCTGTCTTGAATATTTTCCACTTGTAAATAAACTTCCTGGCTTTAGAATGATGGAGTTTAAATTATTTGGAAATGGCCTTATCACCCTTCCCAGGTTGATGAGCAGCAACAATTGCTTCTCCGAGATCATTGCTGATGTCTTTACTGTTTGACGTTGTGTTAATCCATTCCTCAGTCCTGGAGACCAACAAACTCCTAAAACAGGGATTGGGAACCTTGGCTCTTTCATGACTCATGGATTTCAACTCCCAGAATTCCTGAGCCAGCCATGCTGGTTGAAGTCCATGAGTCATAAAAGAGCCAAGGTTCCCGACCCCTGTCCTAAAACTTTTATAGAGGTAGTCACACTTGCTGATTAATTGATCAAGGGCACTTGATTAGTAGCATCTGGCTGCCACTTAGACTCTTTATACCTATGGAAGCAGTAAGGATATACTTAGTTTTTCACACGTAGCTTCTCCATTTTGACTTTCTTTTTGTAAAATGAATGATGACATGGTGTCATCATGTTGTTGTTCATCTGAGGTTGTATTTACTTACTTTTAAGAATTGCTAAGGACTAGATTATTTTTTACTATGTCCTGATATATAAAACCATAGAACTCAGAGGATGTACTTTCTTTCATAACTGTATTTTCATTTCATGAAATGACTGTATTTCAGTTTTAGAAGAAATGAAATTGCACTCCATGAGAAACAGAGGAAACAAAAGAGAGTTGAATGAAAGAATAAAGGTTTAGTACTGTTGCTGAATCATTCATACAGGCATCAGTCCTAAATGTCTTATTTCTACAGGTGGGCTCAGTTTAATTGAACAATTGCTCCAAGATCCAAAGCTGTCACAAAACAAACTAGCTCGGGAAGGGCTTGAGGAAGTGAAACAGCTATTCAAATATTTGGATCTTTTTGGCATTTCAGATCAGGTAAAGTTCTATTCTTTGTTCTTCTAATTACATTGAGCTGAGTTGTTTCTGTTCTGTTTATGAGAGATTTCAATTGTTTTACAGATTTCATTTGATTTAAGTCTGGCTCGTGGTTTGGATTACTACACTGGAGTAATATATGAGGCTGTCCTTCTCCAGGAACCAAATGATCATGTGGAGGAGTCTGTTGGTGTTGGCAGTGTTGCTGGAGGTGGCCGTTATGATGGGTTAGTAGGGATGTTTGATCCCAAGGGTCGGAAAGTGCCTTGTGTTGGAGTCAGCATTGGCATTGAACGGATCTTTTCCATTATGGAACAAAAAATGGAGGTAAAGATTGTTTGCTCTTTTTTTTTACTTGAAACCTCTCTGATTAGATTTTCTAGAAGTGGGTAAAATGTTTGAAGTCAAAATGTTCTAACCTCTGGCCAAGTATATCTCAGGTCAGATATCAGTTCTCATCAGGGAACAGAAATGAAATGGTAAATGTCAGGAAAATAAGATGTTTCCTTCTCAAAAAAAATTCCACATCTCTTCTAGTGTCTTTTCTCTCTGTAAGCTTCTGTGTTCTTTACCATTTATGAATTCTCTTGTCTCAGAAAACGGAAGTCCAAATTCATGTTTTGTTCTGGATCTGATCTGCAGTCAGATTGTTTGTCCCTTATCATTACTAATTTGCATTCAGCAAATTGATGTTCTGTAAAAGACTATCCTCCATGACAGGCATTTCTACAACAGTATTCATCATACCATGTCAGATGACCAAATGTGTACTATCTGTTCCCAAAAATAGATAGATAGATAGATAGATAAATAGATAGATGCCACCAATCGTATATACCATAATCCTGGCTGGCACATAACATAATTAAAAATACAACAAAAACTTCTTAGGTGAGTAGGCTGTTTTAAGCAGACATATCTCAGGGGAAAGGGTGTTTCATAAGGCAGAGGGTGCTAAAGAGAAGATAGCTTTTACTAAGACAAGGTTTAAGGAAAGGGACCCATCCTATCTGGCCTGGTGGAATGAGTAGATTCCCCTTGGGAAAGACTGTCCCTCAGATAGCCTGGCCCCATAACATTACATAACATTAGAGCTTTAATCAACACATTGAATTGAACTGAACTGAAGAAAGAGAAAATAACAAAGTATAAGAAGATAGGGAAGAAACAGGGAGGGTAGAAACATTTTTTTTAATCTAGGCAGAAAATTGAGGGCTAAGAGCAAAGCATCTCCTAAAAAATAACCTGAGAATTCAACATTCTTTGTGGAGAAAAAGTAATCTTTCCCTTTGTTAAGCAAACCATCTCAGTAGCAAAACAAATATAATCATAAAAAGAGAAGCTAACATTATTGTGGTTTGTAAAATATGTTTCATGCCTGTGGAAAACCTAAACTATAAATATACGAAATGTAAACTAGTTGAATTAGTTTACTGGGGGAAAAAGTAAAGGATTCAGTGGCAACTCCAACCACTCTGAAACTAAACCTACAAAATGAGAAACTCCAAATTGAACATAATAAGCAACAGACAATTTCTAAAAGAAATGACCCTGTATGAGAAGGACCAATGGAAACATGTCACTCATAGGAAAAAAAAAAGCAACCAAAAACACCTGCTGGTGTCTAATCTAGTCCACTCCTACCCATTCCAATGCAGCCCCACTGGAGATGAGCAATCAATTTCATATCATTCACCTGGAAGACAGCATGCAGCCACCTAGAGAAGAGGCTTTATCAAATGTCCCTAGAAAAGAGGCACCATCAGATGCTCCTGTGATAGAGAGTAAAGTAGCCCAAACTTCCCTAGGATGATAGGAGATTCAATTCTGACAGGAACATAATCAGTAGACTGCAGATCATATATTCAATATAGGGAAGTATGTTGCTTTCCTGGAGCAAAAATCAAAGATGTAGCCAAAAGCCTTATTAACATAAACCCACAGATTACTACCCCCTTCTCCTTCTTCACCTAGGGACAAACAACATGACAATGAAGTTAAAAACAATATTGAGAGATTGTGAACAGCTAAGCAAGGAGTTAGGCACACAAGTGGTGTTTTCATCTATACTTTCAATGATAAGTAATGAGAGACCAAAGATTTTAGAAATGAACAACTGGCTCAAGGGTTGGTGCCACCGAAAGAACTTTGGATTCCTAGACCATGGTCTGCATTACTTCCATGAAGGGCTTCTGGCAAGGAAGGGACTGTACCTCACAAGAACTGGGAAGAGTGTTTTTGGAAAATAACTGGTTCAATTTATCAGGGGGTTTTAAACTAAAAATGAGAGAGAAGGTAATCAATCTTTAGACTTTTTAGGATCTTTGGGACTTAATACCAAACATAAACTCCAACATAACCACATAACAAGATAGAGAGTGGTCAGAGGGGTGGAAAACCCAGTTACAAAGTAGGCGATATAAGAAACACGTACCCAAGACCACCCGTAAAAGACTCAAATGCCTATAAATAACGCTCAAAGTTTAGGAAACAAACAAAGTGAACTTAAAGTACTAATACATGAAGGCAGAAATGATATAGTTGCCATTACTGAAACTTGGTGGGATGAAGTTCATGATTGGAATGTACTAATAGAAGGATATAAACTGTTAAAAAAAAAACCAGACCTAACAAAAGAGAAGGTGAAGTTACATTGTATGTAAAAGATTACTACATCTCTACAGAAATACACAAAACCAAGGATGAAAACCTAGAATGCATATGGGTCAATATAAAAGAAAAATTAGAATTGAATTGAATTCTTTATTGGCCAAGTGTGATTGGACACACAAGGAATATGTCTTCGGTGCATAAGCTCTCAGTGTACATTAAAAAAACATCCCTCAAGAATCATAAGATACAACATTTAGTGATATTCATAGGATACTAAATAAGCATCAAATCATACTAGGAAACTAATTAAAGCAATATAAACTGTAAAGATACAAGCAACAAGGTCATAGTCATAAGTAGGAGGAGATAGATAATAGGAAGGATGAGAAGAAGAATAGTAATACAATCTTAGTAAATAATTTGACAATGTTGTGAGAATTAGTTGTTTAGCAGAGTGATGGCATGTGGGAAAAACAGTCCTTGTGTCTAGTTGTTCTGATGTGCAATGCTTTATAACATCATTTTGAGGGTAGGAGTTTAAACAATTTATGTCCAGGATGTGAGGTTCTGTAGATGTTTTCACACCCCTCTTTTTGACTCTTGCTGTATATGACATTGCTATAGGCATATACTACAGGCCACTCAACCAAGTGAAATTAAGAAGAAATAGATGAACTCTTTGCTAATCAATTAACAAATGTGTGTGGGAAACATACAGTAGTAATGGGGGACATTAGTACCCTGATATCAACTGGGAGACAAACTCTGAAGCAAGTGGGAAATCAGATGCCTAATCAATCTAGCTGACCACTTTGTCATCCAAAAGGGAATGAGAAGAAAAGCTATACTGGACCTAATTCTCACTAACAAAGAAGAAGTAATAGAGTGAATTGAAGTTGCCAAAACTTTGGGCAAGAGTGACCATGTCATATTGGAATTCAAATATAATGTAAACACAAGCAATGAACATAATCCAACCCATATCTTAAAGTTTAAAAGAGCTGATTTTAACAAACTCAAAACCTAGGAAAGATTCCATGAATGAAAATTGTATAGGAGAAAACAACTCAAGAAGCTTGGTAAACTTTGAAAAATATGATCATAAAAGGCCAATCTAGCACAATACCACTGAAAAAGAAAAATAAGAAATCCAAGAAGAAACCACCATAGTTACACAAAGATAAACTGAAAGACAAAAAGAATTAAATACAAAAAATGGAAAGAGGGAAACATAACTAAGGCAGAATGTCAGCAGATAGTCTGAATTGCAAAGAGGAAGTCAGGAAAGCTAAAGCTCAGAATTAACTAAGACTTGCAATAAATGTCAAAGATAATTTTTAAAAAGTTTATTTCAACATATATAAAAACATATAATAACAAGAAAAATGTCAAGGAAACATTTGGTCCACCAAAGAGAGAAGATGGCAAGGAAATAACAGTAGATGGATCCATTATGGCCGGACTGAAGTTGGGGCAACCAAAGAAAGAAATGAGCTGGAGCAGTGTGTAAACAGAGGATTGTAACTGGTAAGACAATTTTCAACTTCTATATTAGAAATTTAAACCAAAATAAAATAATTTTTAAAAGAAAGACTCCAAAACGCTGAGAAAACAATAGAAAGAATAGAGGGGATAAATCAACAAATGACACAAGAAATAAAGATACAGAAGAGACAGTAAAAATTCTTAAAATGAGACAGGTAGATTACTCTTTAAGAGGTCAAAATATAGACAAGGATGAAGAGAAAGGTCTTCCAGAAGTGATGAAAAAGCTATTGACAGGTGCTCTAGAGATTCAACAGCAAGAGATACCAGTTGAGACAGATGAAATACTTAGATTACATATGAGTGATGTAAGAAGATACAAGATCCCAAGGGAGGAACATGGTTGAGTTGTCAAAAAGTCAATAAGAAAGAGATGAAAGCAGCGCAGCCCCCACAGCCTATTCTTGCACTCTGTCGCGTGCTAGTCAGTTGGTTTTTGCTGCGTGGGAGCACTGAAACCTGGAAGCGCAGCGTCCCAGCGCACATGTGTGCTCTGAGAGCTGAATGTCCAGTTTCCGATATGCACATGCACTCCAGCCAGCTGTTCATCGCGTGCGCATGCGCGCCAAGCTGGGATGTTGCGCTTCTGGGTTTTGGCACTCCTGTGTAGCAAAATCCAGCTGGTTAGTGCACGACAGAGTGCAAGAACTGGCTGTGGGGGCTGTGCGCAAGGAGCACGAGAGCGGGCTGCAGAGCCAGTGGGGCTGCGCAAGGCTCAAGGGACAGTTTGGTGTGCCTTTTCAGCACGAAGGACAGCACCTGATGATGTAAAACGTTCGCCACCACTGCCCTATAGCGTCGTTTTTAGGGTAGGAGTTGAAAAAAATTATGTCCAGGATGTGACTGGTTCTTAAATATTTTCACAGCCTTCTTTTTGACTCGTGCAGTATACAGATTCTCAATGGAAGGCAGGTTGGTAGTAATTGTTTTTTCTGCAGTTCTGATTATTCCCTGTGTGTCTGTCTTGTTGGATTGCAGAACCAAAGCAGACAGTTAAAAAGGTGCAGATGACCAACTCAATAATTACTCTGTAGAACTGGATCAGCAGCTCCTTGGGCAGTTTAAGCTTTCTGAGTTGGCGCAGGAAGAACATTCTTTGTTTTGCTTTTTTGATGACATTTTTGATATTAGGTGTCCATTTAGGTCTTGTGATATCATAGAACCTAGAAATTTGAAGGATTCTACTGTCGATACTGTGTTGTCTAGTACTGTAAGAGGTGGTAGTACGGGAAGGTTTCTCCTAAAATCTACCACCATTTCTACGGTTTTGAGCGTGTTCAGTTCCATATTGTTCCAGTCGCACCACGAGGCTAGTTGTTCAACCTCCCATCCGTATGCAGATTCATTGTTGTCTCGAATTAGACCAATCACTGTTGTATCATCTGCAAACTTCAGTACTTTAACAGATGCCATTGCAGGCCCAGCTGGCACAACAGCTGCCAGCTGCAGCACCTGAGGTACCTCCCTTCAAGGCGACATTTGATGGGACCCCCATGAAGTTGGCGTACTTCCTAAACTGTATCCAGACACACTTCGACACCCATGGCCACCGTTACCCTACTGAAAGGGACATTCTGCGATCGCCAATGGGATGAACAAAGGGTAAGCAGTCGAATGGATCACTGAAATGAACAATCGGGGTGCTCGAATTAGATGACTTCAATGAGTTCTTGCAAGCGTTGCAAACCCGATTAGAAGACACTGCGCACCATGAAGAACCGAAGCAGATATAAAGGGGACTCAAGGAAAAGGGCTGGTACCCTAAGGAGTACATTTGGGAATTCCGCCGGTTGGCCAGTAAGCACCAAGATTGGACCAACCGACTGTTGATCCATTACTTCAAAAAGGGCTTGGATCCAGAACTCAGAAGGGCATGTGAGTTAAGGGGGGCTCCAGAGCGAATCCAGGACTGGTATCACCTGGCCGTGGCGATGCACCTAGAGATCTACCATCATTGGAGGGCCCCAGCTGCAAAACCAGCAAAAAGACCTGCATGGAAACAGGTGGCAGCCCAACCAGCTCTCCCCCCAAAGCGGGCCCTGTGCAACAAGTGAGATGTTACAGATGCGGGCAGCTTGGCCACCAGGCTTCTGAGTGCCGAGTGCCATCTCCAGTATTTGAAATCCTGGGATATGCAGGCAGCTTTCATCAATTCTCTCATTTAGCCAGGTTTCAGTGAAGCAGAGAGCTGCTGAGTTGTAAAAGTCAGGCTTGCATCTATTTAAAAGGAGTATTTCATCTATCTTATTTGCAAGGGAACATAAATTAGTCAGAAAGATTGAAGGGAGAGGGGTTCCCCCCCCCCCCCTTCTTAGTCTGTTCAAAATTCCTGCTCTTTTACCTTGTTTCTTGCGTCTCTGTCTCCTCCATTTGAGAATCCATTGCTCTGGAGAATTTGCTTCCTCCTGCGTTAGAATCTCCTCCGCGTTTGTGAAGAGGGTGTGTGTGTGAATTCACAGAAAGCGGCTCCTTAAAGAAACATTGTTTAATTCTTAGAAGATGGTCTCATGAGTATAAGATCCATAGTGAATCACAGAGAATAATAAAAAATAACAAAACTATCAGAGAGCATTTCACCAAGGCAGCCTTCAGTGGTGCCATCTTGGATCCAGCTATGTATACCTTTATGTATACCTAAACAACATTATTATTGTTATTAGGATTGTGTACAAAGTACATTGACCCAGACAATGCACTGTTCATCAAGCACTTACAGATGTTAAAGAAAAAAAACCATAAATAAAATAGTAAATAAATAAAGTAAAAAAAGAAAGATCTCAACAGACCTTAACACTGGGCCCTGGAAACGTTGCATCCAGTTTTAGTCACCACAATGTGAAAAATGTGTTGAGACTCTAGAAATAGAGCACAGAGAAGAGCAACAAAGATAATTAGTGGGTTGGAAGCTAAAACATGAATAATAGTTGCGGGAATTTGTTATCACTAGTCTAGTGAAAAGAAGTAGGATGCCATGATAGCAGTCTTCCAATATTTGAGGGGCTGCCCAGAGAAGTTGGGTCAATCTGTTCTCCAAAGCATCTGAGGGCAGAACAAGATGCAATGGATGGAAACTAATCAAGGAGAGAAGCAATCTACAACTAAGGAGAAATTTCCTGACAGAACAATTAACCAGTGGAACAGCTTGCCTTCAGAAATTGTGGGTACTCCATCGCTGGATGTTTTTAAGAAGAGATTGCACAGCCACTTATCTGAAATGGTATAGGGCAGGGGTGGGCAAACTTGGCCATTTTGTGTCTTGTGGACTTCAACTCCCAGAATCCCTCAGCCAGCTTTTGCTCTCTCAGCCAGCTTTTGCTGGCTGAGGGATTCTGGGGGTTGAAGTCCACAAGTCACAAAATGACCAAGTTTGCCCACCCCTGGTATAGGGTCTCCTGCTTAGTTGGGGGGTTGGATTGGAGGACCTCCAGGGTCTCTTCCAGTTCTATTAACCTGTCTTGATATTTTGTTATTCTTTCTATGATCACATGTACTGTATACATCTCATCAAGCCAAAGAAAGTCCGGAATGGTATATTTCAATTTTGCTGCACACATGTTGTTCATTAACAATAAAGGATTGAATCAGCATAGGATCTCCTGCCATGGGCAGGGGATTAGACTAGAAGACCTCCAAGTTTCCTTCCAACCCTATTATTCTATGATGTTTGAATACTTTTGG
This sequence comes from Myanophis thanlyinensis, assembly GCA_017656035.1. Classification (NCBI taxonomy): domain Eukaryota; kingdom Metazoa; phylum Chordata; class Lepidosauria; order Squamata; family Homalopsidae; genus Myanophis; species Myanophis thanlyinensis. The sequence goes on from JAEANM010017030.1 coordinate 9,745, forward strand.
AAAATTTTAATCATTGTACAGTAAGCTTAGGAGATGAGCCAGGTTTGTATAGTTCTTTGGAACATCAACAGGATGGGATCCATCATAGTAATTTATTAAACCCGAGTTGCAGGTATGAATTGCAGTAATGTTCTTATTATATTTCTATAAATCTTTCTCCTCAATTATTTTTTCTCCATCAGGCTTCTGAAGAGAAAATCCGAACAACAGAGACCCAGGTGCTTGTAGCATCTGCTCAAAAGAAACTTCTCGAAGAAAGATTAAAGCTTGTGTCTGAGCTGTGGGATTCAGGAATTAAGGTGCATCTTAATCATATCTGGGTGAAACCAATAATTAGAATTTAAGACTATACCTGAGTTTGGTTGCAAAGAATCCTAAGTCTGCCTGATGCAATATAGCTCTTCAATAATATATATCTGCAATCTGTTCTATTTAAAACCTGATAATGGAGCCCAATTAACAGTGTCAGTTTGATCATCTTATAATGTAACAGGTATTTAGCTTCTCTGCTAATACTATAGGTAGTCCTTGAGATATAATAGGTCACTTCAGGAACATTCAAATTTACAACAGACATTCCAAACTTACATACAACTCTGTTTCAAAGTTACAAGGGCTGCAGTGTTCCTGTGGTCATTCACCCTTACAACTGACCACAGGGATGCTGCAGTACTCCTCCACTTCCCCCCCCCCCTCGCCAGCACCCTGAATCATTTGTACCTGGTCCCCACATGCCTATGACCCATCATATTCAACTTTCGAAGCTCTCTGGACCTCATATTGGGGAAGGCAAGCAGAGGCCATGTGTCCCTGAGCTGTGCAGACAACCCCAAGGCAGCTGCCATTGTGTTACTCCTGGTCATAGGCGGGGAGAAAGTGGCAGCTGCCAGATAAATTCATTCATTTTACTGCCTTAACAGGATCTGTACATCATTGCAGAAGTTTCCAAACACTGTAGAAAGCTTCTGCAATGCTGTGCGGACCTCATTAAGGCAGCAAAATGAAGCAGTCAGTCTCTTGTTCCAGAACTGCCCATGTGGCTGCACAAAGAAGCAATCCATTCCAGTGCTCTGGTAGGCCTCAAAGTTCTTCAAAGGGTGAGGAGGACAGTGTTTGGCCACAAGCCTCAGGAGACCCAATGCGAGTAGGAAAAGGGCTGTTGTGTGTGGGAAGTAGAGTACACAGTATCTCAGGCAGTGGGGTATACCTTGGGAACAGCTGGATCTGGGTCTGTGCTAGGCCTCCAAGGATCTCCCCCACCCAGGAGGCACCTCATACTCCATTTAATAACCCAGGTGTTCATTAATGATTCATTGGGGAGAACGGCGATGGGGAGGTTATTAGGTGAGATGCTTCACCTAATGATCATCACAACCTGTGAGAGTACCATAATATTCAGGTTCCATTACAGTCGTATCTCAAAGGCTACCTGTGTGAGGTTAACCATAAAATAACATACATTTGTTATTTGATTGTTTGATATTTAGTTGGTCTGTTTCATCAGTGAAGAATACATTGACCTACCCTGGGAAGGTTTATAAAACATTCAGAGCTAAAAACATTCCAGCTCAGAATAAATGTTTCAGTTGATCTTTCATTATTTCATTTCCCCAAACCCAACCCCCCCTGACCAGTCCACCAGTAACCAATATATTGTCATGAAGTTGTTTTGAGAATCTCTGAGGTGAAAAGAGATAACAGTTCACCCTCAGGGCATGACAGCCTTGGGAAACTGGCAATGAGAGAGCTCACTCTTGTCTCCTAAGACAACCCTTCCACCTTTCTGTCTTTGAAGATGCTCCCCTCCCTAAATTCCCTAGCAGTTATAGCAAAAGCAAGCTAAAATGCCAGCAAGATGCCTCTCCCTACCCACACTCCACTTTCAATAGAATGGTAGAATATACAGGTGAATCTGACATGCTGCCCCCCCCCCCCAAACAGCGACATTAGTCCTGGAGAACAGAACAACACTTTACCAGCCAAAATGGGGCAGTGCAGTGGCCCCACATGACCCTTTTTCAGCCTGTTTTTGGGCCTGTTTTTGCTGGCAGAGGCACCGCAGGCCAATCCTTTGATATTCCCATGCCAGATTTAAGCACCCCATGGTTTGGATGCAGCCCCGCAGGCCTTGAGTTTGACACCCCTGACATAAGATATTGTTCAAGTACTGAACATTCGAACATTCACACCATTGAGGATATGACGAATTCAGTTTCTGATCAGTTCCCAGTAATTTATGGAATTTCCTCCAAAACTTAGAGGTGAATTGTATCCCCATCAGAGATAATGCATTGGGGAGCTCTGTAGACATGGTGTAAAAACATTTTGGACAACCTTTGTGTTAAGGGAATCTTCTGACAGGGAACAAAATGCAGTTATTTAGAAAATAGAGCAGTTATCACCCATAACAGTATTCCCAGAGCTTTCTGGAAGTTCCACAATGAAGTACATAGAGATTTCTTTCCAGGGTGCTGATGGCTCTGCTACTGTTCAAATGAATCCAGGGGTTTTCCCTTGTCCATGCTTGGCAGAGGCATAGAAGAGGCAACTTGCCACATCATTCTCAATGTCTTTTTTCAGAGATGGTCACCAAAGCTGCCTTTTGATTAGGTGCAGAATTATTATGAAGCCAAACTGCCCAGCAGATTTGGAGATGACTATTTCCCAGAACCAACAACCTCTGGCTTTCCAGTACATATAGTTTAGACCAGAGGTCACCAACCGGTGGTCCACAAGAAAATGTTAGTGGTCCATGGCACACCTGGGTAGGAGCTTCTCTAGGATGACCAGTGGGCCAGTCCTGTGACTAGAGCTTGTGGTGGGCAACTTTGCAGATAGTGCAACATGCAGGAAGTAGCACAACCCTTGCTGGCCAGAGCAAGGGAATGGTGCTGTTGGGGGGGGGGGGGCACAGGCGGGCCAATGCAATTAATGTTGGCAACCTGCACCTCTTTCCTTCCCCTGCTGTGGCTCCCTGTCAGCTGCCCTGCCCCTCGCTCTCCTCTCCCAGTCACTCTTGCCTGGCCTGAGAAGGTAACTCAGATGGAGACTCACTCCATATTCCAGAGCAGGAGCGAAGCTTGCTTCTTCTCTTGCTGTGTCCCACGGCTGCTTCTTCCAACCCTTGTTGGTGCTGTGCACACCTCGCTGGCTCAGGGAGATGTGCAACTTCCTCTCTGCCCCGAGACACTGGGCCAACCCGGCTGTTGGAGCAGGTTGTGCGTCTTCCTGAGTGAACAAGGTGCATCCAGCACAAACAATGGCTGGAAGAAGTGCCCACGAGACCCAGAGAGCGCCAGAGAATCAGAATGTGTGTGTGGTGTGTGTGTGTGTGTGAGAG
>JAEANM010017031.1:0-13082 GCA_017656035.1 Myanophis thanlyinensis
TGACACTGATATTTGAATATTTCCTTAACATTGATACATTGAACCTTTCCTGAAGTTTTATGGTTTGCTGCTGATTAGATTTATGTCTAATACTACAGTATGTCATTTTTATTATATTTTATTTTTGTTGCTGTTTGCCATGTTGAAATCTATTGGCATTAGTAGATTTTTTTTTAAAAAAGATATATCATATGCCTTATTGGGGAACCCTCTGAAAGGAACGGAAACAGAACCAAATATATTTACTTGACTTGACTTTTCTGTAGTTGTTGTATCATACCAAACCAAGGCTAACTTGACACCATAGTTTGAGAATCTGGCTTTTGAACAGCGAAGAAATGCTGTGCCCAAGCAGAAGATCCTATACCATTCCAGACCCTCCGGTGATAGAGCTCCCATAATTTCTGAAGGCAGCCATTCTCCTGGTTAATTGTTCTCACTGTTAGGAAATTTGTCCTTAGTTCTAGGTTGCTTCTCTCTTCTCTCTTGATTAGTTTCCATTATTTCTTGTCTTGCTTTCTGGTGCTTTAGAAAATAAGTTGAGCCCCTCTTGTTTGTGGCAGCCCATCAATGTATTCTCCATAGCATCTAAGGATAGGAAAAGGAGCAATGGGCAAAAGCTCATTAGAGGGAGATCCAACAAGGAAATATTGAGGAATTTCCTGGCAGTGAGAATTATTAAGAAGTGGAATAGTTGAGAAGTCTTATAATATAACACCTTGCCCAAGACTAGAGGCTTAATACATCTTGGACAAATGGTTGTGGGTACTCTATCTCTGGAGGTTTTCAAGAAAAGATTGGACAACCAGTTTTCTGAGATTTATGATGGCTCCAGCTTTGGTTAGGGACTTCCAAAGTTTCTTCCAACCATGGTTCTATGATTCTATTGTAAGACATGCCTCTGCAGTTTCTTGGGAATAATCTGGAGATGGTTTGTCATTTCCTTCTAATATATTGATAACATTCTTCATGTAACTTGTTAAGGATAGGAGAACGAGTGCGAAGCGAAGCATTGTGAGAGTGGTGTTGTAGAATACACAAACCAGAATACAGAGACACTGAGTAGAAAAATAAGTTTTTACTTCCGTGGAAATAGAGGTATGCAAAGTCCATCAATCAATCCAAATTCATACACAATTAAGTCAGTCAGTCATCAAAGAGTTCAGTTCAGGGATAATCCAATAATCACAGTCCTATAACAAATATACAGTTTGGTAACAGTTTGCAAACAATAGCAAAACTCACAGAAAATCCTTGCTGGTTATTTATTTATTTATTTATTTGATTTATATACTGCCCCCTCTCCCTAGGGACTCGGGGCGGTTAATACACGGCACTTCAAACTTCTCAGCAACAAATAACAGTAACCAGCATCTACCAGTGATTCTGGCTCAATCTTATGGTCGCTTAAGGAAGCAGCAGCCAATCATGGTTTCAGCATCATTTAAAGTTACAATTCTTAAAGTAACAATCCTGGTTTATATATTGTCAACCCAACTGTTAGTTTTACATTCCTAACATAACTGAATACAATTATTTCTTATATTAAATTCTGAATTGATGGATTCACAAGACATAACATTCTTCAGTATTATACTTTCTGATATTTGAAGAACACTATTCAGTTCTTCAATCTGTTTTCAAAAGGCTTATTTTCCAGTCTCTGGACATCCCAACAGCATGTAGTCAAATCCTGACACTTCCAACCACTCCCATCCTGGATGTCCCTGGATCAGCCTTGTCCTTTATTTTTATTTATTACATTTGTTTATCATAATGGGCAGGCTCCATTATAGTCATATGTTAAGGACTACCAGTACCTAAAAATAATCATTATTACTGTCATAATAATGGAACTATATTTTCTCCTACTCATAACTATAATGTAATTATAGTGTAGTGTCCATGTGTGTGCATGTGTGTATGTGTGTGTGTTGTGACTGAATCATGCTGCATATTTAACAACAATATCAAGGTTTTTTTTCACAAGTATTATTATCAAGCCATATATTCTTCTTTCTGTATTTGTATATCTCATTTATTAACTAAATAATTTTACACTTCTCTCTTTAATTCTGTTCTCTTTAGCTAATTTATCTAACCTAACAATCTCAATTTGAATTCTACATCTTCCCATTTTTTCCTCCACTGCAAATGTGATTAGAATCGCCTTATCCACAGCAGGAATTCCCTTATATAAGTGACATCATCATATCATCCATAAATATGGTGAATAATTTGGGACTTCAGACTGAACTTTGTCACATGCTACTTAGTACCTTCTTCTCGTTTTGTGACGGCACTTTTGGAACATGACTTTCAAGCACGCTGTATATCTACTTAATTATCAGACCATCTAGCACATACTTAACTAGCTTGTTAATCAGCTTGTCATGGAGTAGTTTATCAAATGCTTTGCTAAAATTAAGAAACATTATGTCTACAGCATTCCCACTTTTTTTTTTAAAGAAAGCTATTCTATTTTAAAAAGAGGTACATTTATTCTAGCAGCCCTTGCTGTTAACAAATTCATGCTGATTAGTAATAATCATATTTTTAAAGGGGTTTACAGGCCAGTTGTAATATTTTAGAATATTTCTGGGTCTTGATGATAGTTTGCTTGATGTGTAGTTCCCTAGTTTTGTTTGTTTATTTGAAGATAGGGACCACTGGTACTTTTCCAGTTCTGTGGGATTTCTCAAAAAAATAATTTGTAAAGTTTTGGGCAGATACTTTGGCCTTGAGATTTAAACTCATTCAGAATAAAGAAGGAGTTTGGGGCAATGAATCTATCTAAGGATTCAATCCTTCCCTCATATTTCTCTTCACAATTTCATGCTGGAGTATACACTCTCTTGTGGGTAAGACTGGGTCAAAATTGATTGTGAGTGGATGTGTTATCTCTTTGTTAACCTTCTAGCATTTAACTATTGTTATTGAGCCGTTGAATTCTTTTTTTTTCCCTGTTCTGTATGGAGAAGCTGCTTTTGTTGTTTTCAACAAGCTTTGTGAAACAGAGCTCATTCACACCATTAACCTTTCCAACACTTTGTGATGTTTTTCAAATCCAAACGTATCCTTTCTAATACTACTGATTCAGAAGTAGATCTTATGTATGTGAAGGATCATCATCTTATTAATATATATATAGTAAGTACTATATTCAGAATATTAGAGGGTTTCATAAACATAATGTCACAGTTTATAGCTTCTCATAGGCACTTTATTAATAAAAATTCCATTAATAAAAAGATGCAGTGCTGATGTAGAGGACAGACTGATTTTGTTAAAATAAAAAAAATAATGTTGTTTTATATATTTTCTAATGTGCTCTAGCTCACAATTTCATCCATATTTCAGGAAACGTTTAATACAATTATATATATTTTACTAGATTACCTATGAACCATTGGGTCATTGTTTCAGATACATTTTTCCTCATCAATTCCTCAATGCCTTTAACAATGACAGAGCTTCTAATGTACTGGAAAAGTTGTTAAAATTCAAGAAAATATTCAGAGATATATCTGCCTTGAAAGTAGCCCATGCTGAATGGTATAGCACAGGGGTGGGCAATTATGGCTCCTTTATGACTTGTGGACTTTATGACTCCCAGAATTCCTGAGCCAGCATGTTTCCACATGTAAAGCATTCTATATTGTGTCACAAAATATTTTACAAATTTTGCCAAATATAAATCCATTGGAGTCGTTGGTCCCAGATTTGGGATGTATTCTGTAATGTTTGGCATATGTGAGGTTCTTTGATTGAAAGATGCTGTGATGCACCATCTCATCCAATTAAAAGTTACAAACACAAGAGTAGTATATAGATTAGCCAAACTCAGATTAATACAGTATAAAAACTCTTCATTTGAAAATTATAGAACATAATCTTTAATGCTGGTATAATTGTATATAGATACTTTTCAATAATTTTCTCTCTGGAGGTAGGGGACCCCTTGGGGAGTCTCTGGAATGGGAAGTGGGGTGCCTTTTCCATACCGCCCACTGCTTCTTTTGTTCTCCCTCCCACCAGCAAAGTGGCAGGCAGTTCTGCAGGCCAGCTGAGGAGAAGAAAGAAAAGAAGATTTCTCCAGGGCAGAGGTGAAATTCAGCAGGTTCTAGCAGGTTCTCTAGAACCGGTAGTAAATTTTCTAAGCAGTTCGGAGAACTGGTTGTTAGAAGAAATCTCCTTTTGTTTTGTTTTTCCCACTTTACAGGATTAATCCTGTAAGGAAGGCAAGAAAGAAACATTCTGGTGCTGTTTCTAGCCTAATCTTTATTGCCCTGCTTACAGAAACTGCCTATCCAGTCACATGACTCCCCCAGCAATTTTCACCAAGCCAGGCCCACATAACTGGTAAAAAAAAATTGAATTCCACCACTGCACCAGGGCTTTTCTGATGATCATAAAGAGAGGAAAAATGGCACAAGCCTATATTATATTTAGAAAGAGGAATGACAAGGAAGTAACTAATATATCAGCTTGCAAGGTAGGGCTGGCTGGAGTGGTCCTTGGAAACATGCTTAAATGGGCTTTAAGAGAGCATTTTTTTCTCAATGGTCCATGATTCTTTAATTCCCAGTAGCCCCCAATGATGTGGGAGGAAGTTCTACAAGTCAGACTGGGAAGAAGGAAAAATGAACCAACATGTCATGGGTTTCTAGTTAACATTAAACATACATAGTCGACAGTCCTTACTATCATAGTGCATATACATGATAATATCTACCATTCTCCTAATGAAACCTGCTTTTTTAAAAAAAGATTACTTATGGCAAATATATATTCTATACAAGAAAACTAATTTATATATTTTATTTTGCAAGATGAAACTCCTATTTTCCCTTATCTATACGGTGTCCCAAGAACAAAACTATAGATTAGATTTGATTAGATTTTCTCCACCAAATATGGTAGGGTTCCAACCTCATATGAGCAATTTACATTTTCTTCCTTTTGAGTGTTGGGATACTCTGGAAAATATCGGTTTGGACCAAAGTGGCCGTAATTACAAGACTTCTGCAGTCTTCCATCTCTTCCTACCCCTTGGGGAAAGCATTCCAATTATCAAACTGATCTAAATTTGTGGAATTTTGGGGAAAGTAATTTTAAAAACTTAGCAAGGAAAAAGGCATCCTTTTTAATTTACATCCTGTCAGCTTCCCAAATATATTGCATAGCTATTGATCACAATCAGTATTTTAAAAATAAGATATAAAATACCGAGGATCGCCTGGAACAGGAAGAGTATGTATTTTTCATATATATATATTTTAATGAAAGCGCACTATTGCTTTAGTTTTTCACAGAAAAAATAAAAGAAAGTTCATTTTTAGGGATTGAAGAGGAAATGGCAGAACAGTATTTAATATTTAGCTACAGTCATGTGACTCTGCTCCCCTGTGCCAGTTCTTTGGCAAAACTTCATATTGCTACTTACTCCCATTAGCTCATGTTGTCTTTAGATATAAACTACTTTTACAAAATAGTGTGGTAACTTTTTTAAAAATAAGTGCCATTAAATATTTTATGTTTATGTTCAGGATTCCCTCTCTCCCTGGATACATTCATTTTTTGTACAGAGAAAATGTATAAGTCAATACAAACACCCCTTTCTTTAAAAGATAACGAGACCTATAAACCACAAAAGGCTTTCATGTTATGTAATATTAAAACGTCTGAAAAGTTTTCTTCCAATTCTAACGCTAACTATAATAATCATTGATGGTAAGATTCCTTTTAGCTTAGATGCTGAGGATTTCTATCTTTTTTAAAAAAAATACTTGTTTCAGTACAGTTATTGAGAGGCACACTGGTGTTTAATTAAATCATAATGCTAATGTTACCATTGCATTAATTACCAAAATAGTGAGATGGTGTAAAAATTCTGTTTTTATAGGCAAATGCACATGGAAAGAATGTGTGGATGGAAAAACAGGAAATACTGTACACTATTGGCAGTTATTTCAAAAGTGGATGAACATAAGTGTACAGATAAGAGAATCAGTCATTTAAAAAGTTCCTCTTGTATAATGAAAAGTGACTCAAAAATATGTCTTACATTACAATCTGGAATTCATTATTTCTTGTACCCCCAAAGACTTATATTTTGTTACACGTACGTATTTTGTTACATGCATTTTAACATGCTATTATTTGGTTTCTTTTTTGGAGCTGGCTGTACTTAATTTTTCTAATCTTCCTTAACTCTCTTTTGGTTAACCATATCTGTGTGGAAAATGAGATAACATGAGAAATTTTTTAAAAGTTTTATTTTGGAATCCTTTCACTTTTATTCTTGACCCATGAAAATGAAAATTTATGAATCTGTGTTGGGCTTCGGTATGTATATATATGTATAGACTGTACATATGTATACTACATTATACCGCCTATTTCCGTGATGGCGAACCTATGGCATGGGTGCCACAGGTGGCACGCAGAGCCATCTTGCTGGGCACACAAGGTGTTGGCTAACTTACCTCCAGCTGAGCATGCACATGTGATTGTGCATGCACGATTGCAAAGACCCAGCTGATCCTTGGGCCTCTGCTGTGCATGCACGCAATGGCAGCAAGAAATCCAGCTGGTCTTCAGAGCTCTCCTGTGCGTATATGCGTGATTGCGCACATGTGCATGAGTGCCTGTGCGCAGTGTGTGTGCATTGCATGTACAAAAGCTGCATGCATGAGCAGATGGTGCGGTTACACATGCAGCGCACATGGAGGAGCATGTTACACATGCAAAGCGCATACTTTTCGGCACGTGATAAGTAAAAGGTTCGCCACCACTGGCCTATTGCACAGAAAGTGCTATGCAAAGTCATGTATATGAGATGGCCTATAATAATAAATACAAGTGAACTTTTATTCTAACCTTACTCAGAAGTAAGTTTCATTGATTTCAGTGAGATCATATAAATGTGCATGGGATCACAAAACAATGTAGAATTGATTAATTCTAACCAACCTTTCAAAAAAAAAAAAAACTACTGAAGACTAAGCTTAAACAGAGAATGGTTGTCATTCATATCCTACTGATATCATAGTGTTAAGGAGTGTGGAAAATAAATAAAAAAGCTGAACATCATTGATTGGTATAGTCAGCAGTTATGCATGTCTGTGAGAAGAGCTCTGTAAGAACAGGAAGATGGAAACCGAGAAACCAACTGCTTATATCACTGTAAAGCACTGTTCCACATCTGGTAAAGTACATGGCAATACTTTAGATGTGTTCTTTGAAGAGCCAACAGTCAAAAACTCACGCAAGAGAACAAATGGTCTAAAGAACTGAAGCCTAGTGTGGTCACAACTTGCCCGAAGGCACATAGTTTGCAATAAACAGAAATCAAAAGAAGCTTTTGGCAAACCACTTTTCACATGAAACACAAGTTTTCTGTAACCTAAATAGTGGAATGCAATTACAATCTTTTACAAGTTTTATTGCTTCTTGATGGTTCAGAAATGAAATGGCTTTACTCTAAGAATCCTTGGTTTAAGTGATTAAGTGATTCATTTTATTTCTCCCTCCTTCTGCCTAAATTATTCAGATATGTTGAAGAACTTACAGTAGAATAAGCCTTAATTAGATGTATAGAAGTCCCAAAGGGGAACTTTTTAACATATTCATGGAGGAAGATCTTTCAATAACCCAGGCTACTTCTGAATAAAAAGTGTATCTACAGACAGCATTTTTTCAAAGGGGAAACTACAAAAGCATTTATCTTTTTTTTTTCCTTTCACTGCGATTCAGATCTCAAGTTTCCACTGTATTTTATTGATCATTTCCTTCTGCTTTGGCTTTTACAAGGATGGCTTTACCAAGGAATCTAATCTGAAACTTAGCGGAAAAAATGCCCTCAATATAATTGCCCCTTCAGCCACGCAAAAGAATTTATGCTACTTATTTCATCTTATTAGTTAAGCGAGGCTCCCTCACCCCTCACCCTTGCACCTCTCACACACAACACAGACTTTAATAACTGGATTTTGTTGTTCTGTGTAGAAGTGAAAAAGAAGAACACTGCATACTGTGAACAATCTGATTCATCAAAGTTTGGTGATTTCTTGAGTAGAAACCGAGAAATAGAATTGTAAATGTATGGCAGAGCAATGTTTTTCCCAATGGCACAGTGTGCTTACAACTGTGCTTTCAAACATAGCGCACATATGCACACACATACAAAGACATACATATACACCATTGACACTGTCACTTTGTAGTTTCCATCCCATAGTTTCTGCCATCGATCCAAATCAATTGTATAACCAAAATTTCTCACCCAGGCAATCATTGTTTCTTTTACTTGTTCTTCCTCTAACTTCCTACTCAGTAGATAGTTATATATTTTCTTTATTAACTTTTCATCAGTTCCTCTCAATATTTGATCTAGTTCTGTTGGCTCTTTGTAAAAACCAAATAGTTTCAGATCTTTCACATATCTAGAATGTATTTGTATCTGCATGTACCATGAGAGACCAGTCCCTTGTGCATTCAATTCTTGTGTTGTAATAAAACGTATAAAGAGGATTTATATAAAATGTTTTATAGATGGCGTCTGCCACCGGCAAGATTGGCAAAGATGTTTAAGAATAAATTGGCTAAATGTTGGAAATGTCATCAAATGCCTGGGTCCTACTACCATATGTGGTGGACATGCCCAATGGCAAGGCAATTTTGGATGAAGATACATACATGACTAGAAAAAAATGACTAAACTATATATATAGATTTGAAACCAGAAATTTTACTATTGGGCATAACACCAGAGAGTTACAGTAAAGAAAATTTTATTTGATATTACATGTACTAACAGCAGCAAGAATAGTATTCACTCAGAATTGGAAATTGGAAGAAGTACCAACAGAGGGGAAAGTGATTTAAAAAAGACTGGAATGTGCAGAAATGGACAGATTGACTAGGGAAATAAGAGAAATAGGAGAAATTAATAAGAGATGGGAAGCCTTTTATCAATTCTTCTTTTCCTAAAGAGAATATAAAGTTGTAAAGACTATGAAAAAGAATATATAATATTGTATAATGTGATTTATTAAAATATGATTTTATGGTTATGATATATTTTGATGAGGCAAATATAGATTGTGCAAGATGATATATTTACTCATTCAAGCGGCGCACGAACTTATGGATGATGTAATTGATTTATAAAATGAAAAATAAAAAATGTTTATATAAAAAAAGACATACAGACAACTAATTTTTTTTTAAAAAAAAAAGGCTTCACTGAGAGCAACAGAAGGTCTTGGCATTGTTCTGTGCATCTCATCTGCAAATTCTGCCTTTTTCCAAGACAAAACCAGAGAATTCTTGTGTGATGCAGTTGTGACACCATCCCATTCAACATTTAAAACTCTTCAATGGCCACATTCTTTTAGGAATTGTCATATAACCCATTTATTTCAGTTTTCCTCCTCAGGCTATAATGATCATAATGACCTAAATCTATCTATACTGATATTCAGAAAAAAAAAAAAACCTTCCATCCAAAGGAAATACTTTATACAATAAAATCATGGATGTGTCATTAAAAGGAAAAAAAAAAGACTCAAATAATAAATCTGTCTGAACCTTAGATATGGATTCAAAGATACTGCTACTGGAGTCATTATTTTGAAGCAATCTATTCGCCTGAACAAGAAAACCTGTGATATTTGAAAAGGACATGGTATTCTCATAATGATTAAATCCTTATATAAGTTATGTTTTTCTTGAAAAACCAGTCAATGACTAATGGCTTTTACGCAGATATATGTATACAATTTTCATTACAATGTGTCCTTTCTAGAATATGTCTCTATGTCATTAAATATACTATACTAAAGACAATGCCTTCCATTTTTAAAACCATTCTATGGTGTTCTTCCACTTTTTCTCATTATGTAATTTGAAAAAAATATGAGCTAAACTAAAATACAAATTTGTGGGCTTTCCAGAAATGAGCCAGTGAAAAGCCATGCCTTGTGATTTGCCTTTTTTTGGTTCACTCTGATGAAGGATCTTTTTAAAAACCAAAAGCAAATAAACGCACCATTGATACCCTGTTCACCTTCATAAAGATTTTCATTTCTACTAGTGGAGTTGCTTTTAACACATGCAGTGCTTACAGCAGTGGTGAAATTCATTTTTTTTTAACTACCGGTTCTGTGGGCGTGGCCACAGGATTAAACATCACCAAGCACAGAATTACCATTACCATTACAATTTCACCAAAGTTACAATGTAATAAGGGGGAGAGGCAGTTTCTGTGAGCAAGGCAATAAAGATTAGGCTAGAAACAACTGCCTTATTTACAGGATTAGCCCTGTAAAGTTAATCTTTACAGGATTAGCCCTGTAAAGTTAATCTTTACAGGATTAGCCCTGCAAAGTGGGAAAAAAAAAACAAAAAGCGATTTCTTCTAATAAGCGGTTCTCCAAACTGCCTATAATTGTTACCACCAGTTCTATAGAACCGGTGCGAATTGGTTGAATTTCACCTCTAGCTTACAGCAGCATTAATTTTGTTGCTAGAGATATAATTTATAGTTTCTACTATCATTGGAAATCAGGGTATTAACAGTAATGATGAAAAAGAAATACAGGCAGCAACAGGATTTAAAGCTTACATTGTTTGCCATCATGAAGGAAGATCCATCCATCCATCCATCCATTTTCTATGTGCCGCCAATGCCGTTCTCATTAACCTCTCCCTGACTATTTTCTCCTGATGCCTCTGAATATTAATTATAAAAAAATAGATATTATTATGCACTTTTGGGGACACGATGGCTCATTGGCTAAGACACTGAGCTTGCTGATCAGAAAGGTCGGCAGTTCAGTGGTTCGAATCCCTAGCGCCACATAACGGAGTGAGCTCCCGTTACTTGCCCCAGCTTCTGCCAACCTAACAGTTCGAAAACATGTAAAAATGCAAGTAGAAAAATAGGGACCACCTCGGTGGGAAGGTAACAGTGCTCCGTGTGCCTTTGGCATTTAGTCATGCCGGCCATAAGACCATGGAATCGTCATCAGACAGTGCTGCCTTAGAAATGGAGTTGAGCACCGCCCCCTAGATTCGGGAACGACTAGCATGTAAGTGCAAGGGGAACCTTTACCTTATGCACTTTTATCTCTTTTCCAAGTGCTACTCCAAGCTTCGCCACTTAATCTTAATGCATGCCTGTAAATATACAGAATGGAATTTACTTGTATTCCTTCTTCCCAATACTTACCTATTGTTCCCTTGTCTCTAAACTGCAATATGAATTTCTGCTGCAGTATGATTGCTTTAGAAGAAATGTTTTTTGAAATAAATTGGCTAAAGAGAAAAGAACAATTGGATTCTTTCCCCAAGCAAGTGTTAAAAATAAGTGCAATTTGGCAAATACAACTACACAGAGGCAGGGAGTGACAGATCTAGAAAATATCAGGTACTCCCATAGACGGCAATATCACATAAAATATTGGCTTCTGTAAATGAATCAGCTATGTGTCAATTTGTCTTTTAATATACTTTAAAGAAAATGCCTGTGATAATAAATTTGATGCTGTTTTTCCACTTAGAGAAGCTATGACTAGTACAAATAATAATATATGGAAAAACACATAACAGCGCCTCATTAAAGGTAAAGGAAATTAATTTTTAGGCTACTAACAAGCAGTCTACAGGGAATAAACAATCCTAAACTAAACACCTTTAGTTTTTCATCAGATAAACAAAATGGTCATAAATAAAAAGTAGCATCATTGTTAAAGTTAACTGCTCAGACTAATAAGGAATTACATAAAATGGCACTTGGTGAATAATTTGTGATGAAAAAGGTATATCCATGTTAATGGACTCTTATACAGAATTTTAGACAGATTTTTACATAATGCTGTAAAGGCAAACTGAAAAACCTATTATGGAATGCTATATGTATAGTGTTTTCATATCTTGCTCTTTATCAAAGTAATCTAGAAAATGGAGTGATAAAGCTGACAGTTAAGGAGGGGGGCCACATGAGAGGTGAAATTCAGCTAGTACCGGTAATAAATTTTCTAAGCAGTTCGGAGAACCAGTTGTTAGAAGAAATCTCCTTTTGTTTTTTTCCCACTTTACAGGGTTAATCCTGTAAGGAAGGCAGGAAAGAAACATCCTGGTGTTGTTTCTAGCCTAATCTTTATTGCGCTGTTTACAGAAACTGCCCACCCAGTCACATGTCCCCCCCAGCCACGCCCACCAAGCCATGGCCACAGAATCAGTAGTAAAAAAATAAATAAATTCCACCACTGGGCCACACTCTGTATAACCTTGTGCAAAAGTGTTCAGACTATGGTATCATTGTGATTTTTTTATAGTTAATGTTTCTACAGATATATTTTGGGAAGTGGTGATGATATGGCTTATAAAACTCAAGACTGGACCTTTACATTTTCAGGGATCCCTGTTACAAAAAAGTGCTAAACTCAGCATGCTTACACATTTAATTTCAAAACCTCTGATCCTAAGAATGTAATGAAACTTCTGTATTTAGGTGTCTATAGAATACCTGTAGTAAATGAGTGTATTATCAATTCATCTTTGAACATCTGTGCATAGGGGATGGGAGGAACTTAATCAGTTTTCAAACAGCTGCTATGAGAACTGAAAATGTCAAATATATGAGCTTTGCATCTTTTCTTCCCATTAACGACAGTCGCATATGGCTATTTTCAAGGGGAAATGGTTCGATTTTACAATTTTTACATTTTCTAGGTACTTTCTGTAGTGGATTTCTGACAATCACACTCATGTGAATGAATAATCATTCTCACTCTTTCTCAGCCCAATTCACTTCACAGGGTCGTTCTGGACAAAGTAGGAAGACAAAGGAGTATTTTTACTGTATGTATGTTTACTGCCTTGCAAAAATAGTGGAATTTTTTAAAAAAATCTCAAAAATCTCAAATTTAATTGAAGTTGTCATCCCCAAAACACTAGTGGCAGAAGTGAAATTCAGCAGGTTCTAGCAGGTTCGCTAGAACCAGTAGTAAATTTCCTAAGCAGTTCGGAGAACCAGTTGTTAGAAGAAATCTCCTTTTGTTTTTTCCCACTTT
>JAEANM010017032.1:0-13082 GCA_017656035.1 Myanophis thanlyinensis
AAAGGTGTCAGGAGTGTTGTGTGACAGAAGAGTGTCAGCAAGAATCAAAGGAAAGGTGTACAAGACAGTAGTGAAACTAGCTATGCTATATGAGTTAGAGACTGTAGCAGTGAGGAAAAGACAAGAGGCAGAAATGGAGGTAGCAGAGATGAGAATGTTGAAGTTCTCCTTAGGAGTGACCAGGGTGAACAGGATTAGGGATGAGCACATCAGAGGGACAGCTCAGTTCAGCTGTTTTGGGGACAAGGTCAGAGAGGCCAGACTGAGATGGTTTGAACATGTGCAGAGGAGGGATAGTGTCTATATTGGTAGAAGGATGTTGGAGATGGAACTGCCAGGTAAGAGGTCAAGAGGAAGGCCAAAGAGGAGATATATGGATGGTGCTAAAAGAGGACATGAAGTCAATTAAGGTGGGAGTAGAGGACACTGAGGTTAGGTGGAAAAAGATGATTTGCTGTGGTGACCCCTAACAGGAACAGCCAAAAAAAGAAGAAGATGGTTATCATGTTATTAACTGATATGTAGCTCTATTCCAGAATAATGCTATTTCAGAATAGCAAAGTTTTTGAACAGCAGAAAGCCTGAATGTACTTTCAGGAATGATGTTTTTTTTCCTGAAACAGATCAGATTGTGGACAGTAAAGTCCACAATGCTTGGGCTTTAGGAACACCCAGTCAGATAATCAGAATCAGAATAGAGTTGAAAGGGATCTTGGAGGTCTTCTACCGTAATCCAACCCTCTGCAGGAGATCTTATACCATTTTAGACAAGTGACTGTCCAATCTTTTTCTAAAAACTCCAGTGATGAAGCACCCACAACATCTGAAGGCTAATCCACTGGCTAATTGTCCTCAGGATTTTATTTTCTTTTGTTTTAATTTTTTCTTTTTAATTTTTTCTTTATTTCTTTTCCTTTTCATTTTTCCTTTTCCTTTTTTTCCTTTTCATTTTTGACATTTCATTTTTTCATTTTTTCTTTTTTGTTCTTTTTTTCTTTTTCAAGTATCTGGTTCCTGTAGCAGTTCAAACCAAAATAGCTATGGATCGCAGTTATCAGCAACCAAAGATGAGGGAATGTCCCTGCAACAACTTAAAATAACCAAACAGAGCTAGATAGAAACCAGCCCTCGACTACATCATCAGTACATCATCAGTTCAATGTCAAAGCTGTTGTGGCCTTGTGTCATAAGAAAGGGAAAAATCAGTACTTTAAAGCTGAATCAGCTAAGGATGACTTTAGAGTTCTTCTGTGGCAGACAGGGGGTATCACAAAGCTGATGTCATGAAGACATGTCCTTTTAGAACTATTAGGGACTGTGATTAGCCAGACAGAGGACGATCCTATAAGCAGAGAAGACATGATAGGGACCTGCTGCCATTCATTTCAGGCTTTTCTGGGGCAGAATTACAGTTTGTTTACATGAGATGACAAACTGACTCTGGCACAACTCATGCTTAACTTAACCAATTATTTGATGCCAGGTGAATGAGACAACCAAGGACAATCCCATTAAAATCAAAACAGTCATCTCATCATGCATTCCAATTACTTTTGTAAACAGCAGCTCCAGTTTTTTGTTTAAGGGGAAAAAAGTTCTACAGTGGCCTGATTAATTATTCAATTAGGTTAAAGTCTTATATAATTCACCAGTGGTGAGATTCAAATAATTTAACAACCGGTTCTCTGCCCTAATGACCAGCTGAACCAGCAGTAATCTGAACTGCTCAGAAAGTTAACAACTTTCGAATAGGTGCGAACTGGTTGAATCTCACCTCTGGATTCACCCCTTTTACCTGTACCCAAACTTTGTTGCTGGATGTCTCAGATTACTCATGGCATCCTAATATTGTCTGATATCAAGAGATGATTGGCCAAAGGTTCTGGTATTCAGCACAAAAAAGAGGACCTGAAAAATAGGGCCTCTGTAATGGTTTTGTCTTTCCTTTTCACTTCTTCCACCCTTCCCAATGGTTCTGATTCTGTTCACACTAAGACAGATAGAAAAGAAGATAGATATGTACAGTATATCAAAATAGGGTGTCTGAGTTACTCAATGAGATGACTCCTTCTGTGTTAATCAGAAATTTAATCCTGAGTTTCTTCATGTATTTGATGCTGAAGTAGTGCCAGATTCAATTTGCTGAATCATATCAACAATGGCTTTGTTCACACAACTTATTGACATTAATGGAGCCACAGTTTACTGAATTAGAGAAGTCAGACATTAATTTTTCATTCATTTCTCTAATCAACTTTTAAAGTCATTTAAGCTATTTAAGCTAGTGATTTTTATTCTTGCATTAGAATGGCTTTTCTCACTTTGCTGAATGTATTGACAATCTGAAAGATCCCTCCCCCTGCTACTTTTTCTACTCCCAGTGGTAAGGCAACCTGTTTATTTTACTGGCATCTCCCACTATAGCACAATTAGCACAGACTATGAAAAGGATAATACTATCAATCTACCAAAATATCCAACAGACTGTCACAACCACATGGTATCACCGTAGCACACAAACCGAACTTAAGCAACCAAAAAACCCGATAGTCCAAAATGAAAAAACAAAAGTCATCTACAGTGTACAGAGTTAAGTACTGTGGTAGCCATTATGTAGGACAGACAGGCAGAAGACTAGCAAAGTGCATCCAAAAAGACTAACTGGAACTTGGGTGAAAACTCCATAAAGACTCTGTAGGTTACTTAGGCAGAGTATGCATAACAGACTAAGTTTTGTGGTTTAATGTTTTGGGGGATTCTATTCTCTGAGTTAGATTATAGAATAGGAGTTGGAAGGGACCTTGGAGGTCTTCTAGTCCAACCACCTGCTCAAGTAAGAGACTCTATACCATTTCAGATAAATGATTGTTCAATCTCTTCTTAAAATCTCTTCTCCAGTGATGTACCACCCACAACTTCCAAAGGCAAGTCATTCCACTGATTGTTCTGTCAGAAATGTCTTCTTATTTCTAGGCTGTTTCTCTCCTTTATTAGTTTCCACCCAATTCCTTCTTGTTCTGCCTTCAGATACTTTGTAAAATAGATCGACCTTTTTTTTTTTTTTGGTGTGGCAGCCCCTTAGACATCCAAACTCTGCTACTTGATGTGTGCAACAAGCTTGAGTTAAGCAGGGACGAGAACGTTAAACGAACCCAAACTCCAAAAGGCTGGGCACTGCTTATAAAGAAGTGTATCCAATATCTAGACTTTTGAGGTGCAGCGCCAGTTTTTAGAGAGGGAAGTTTGTGGGAGAGGGAAGACTAATCTTTTGTCCGATCTCCTCTTGGGGAAAGTGTCAAACGGACACGTCGCGTCTAGTCTCTGGCGGTCCTTCATCGGCCCTCTTGTAAGTGTCAGGCGCCGCTTCTGGAGCTGTCGAGAGAGCAATTTCCTCCCTGGGTTTGGCGAGGGGGGGGGAAGGTTAGTAAGGTGTGCTGTTTGTTGCTGTGCTGTTCGCTGCATCTGCCGTTCGGCACACCTGAAGGGAGGGCCAAAAAGAAGGCCAGGTATCTTGGCAACAGGACTTTTTAAAAATCGCCAGTGGGGTACCTCGACCCCGGGCGTCGAGGAAAAGGGCGACGCGGGAGGCTTTTCCTAAAGAGTCCGCCGAGGCTCCGAAGCAGAGCGAGAGGGAAAGCTCCGCAGCCGCAGCCCCCACGGGGGAGCGGGCGTGCCGGCAACACCAAGAGCGCGCGCGCGCCAGCCGCCTTGCCTGGCGCGCCGAGAAAGGGCGAGGAGAAAGGAAGCGCTCTGAGGTAAAGCCCGCTTTCCCCCCACCTCAGTACAGACGCGGGGCGCGCTTTTTCCCTGAGGAAAAGCCTCAACTTCATGTCTCGCGGGCTCCGTCTGCCACGGAGATGGGGAAGAAGTGGCGGAGTCCCAGCCAGGCGGAGAAAGGCTGCTCGGACAAGGAAGAACTTGGCAGGCGGAGGAGTCGGAGCGCCAGTCGAGGGAGGTTCGCCGAGTCGTGGAAGAGGTTAAGTTCCAGGCAGGGCTCCACCAAACGCTCTGGGTTGGCTTCGCAACAGCCTCCGGTAAGCCGCCGGCTGCCTTGGTCTGCTTCGCTTTGGCGCCCTTTTTGTGTGGCGCGCCTCAAACTTCGGCTGCCGTTGGACGCCTTTCGCTCGGTCCACCTGCCGCGGGGGTCTTTCGTGGACCGGCGTCGAGTCGGTCATCCAGGCCAGTCAGTTTCTCTCTTCGGAGAGAAATTGGCGCCCGATTCAGATGGGGCGTGGAAGGGAGTTGGGGTTTTGCTTTTCGCCAGATCAAAGCGCGAGGCGTTGTGTTGGTGTGCCAGAGACTTCATAACCGTAGGCTGCCCCCCCCCCCCGCCCCCGTGTCTCTCTCTCTCTCGGGTGAAGGAGTCGCCCTGGGCGATGCTTTGTTTTTACCCTCCTGCGGCGCTGAGGCTGAGGGGAACCCTAAGAAAGCGGGTCTGATGTTCGGGTTTCAGTGGAGGGACCTCCCCCTCACCCAAAATATATAAAGTAGTTTACAGCAAATAAAAAGCAGGAGCGTTTTCTAGAACCCTCTTTTTCCAGTAGGGGTTGTGACAGCACAAGCGCCGGGTAGTGAATGGTTAACTGAATATAACGCTGTTCTTTTTGTCCCCCCTCCCCCGAGATCTAGAATTGCTTTCTTTGACCCATTTTAAATGATAAAGGGGATTGTCTTCATTGTCTCCCATCCATTATGCCACTACAACACATTTCTCTCTGGTGTAAACTTCCCCCTCCTGTTGACTGCAATACTATAATGGGTGATAATGAACGTTGCACGTGCTGGAAACGAACAAAACGCTGATCGTTCTTCGGAGTTTGTAAGGCAGGAGGGAAGCTCGTCTTTTTAGTGGAGAGATGTCCTTAATGCTAAATCTGAGTACAGTACAGAGCAGTGAAATCCACCTGTTACTAAGACCTACTTATCTTGCCCAACCTTGCTATATCTCATTACCTACTTCATTCATTGAATAGTTCTCCTCCCCATGTATAGATCGTTGAATACAATATTAAAATTGCTTTAACTGAACAACTGGGTGATTATCTTCTGGACTGCTGTTATTTTTCTGTATCTTGGTAAATGATGTAATTATTCTGTCTGTAATTTACTGTTGGCTTTCTAATGCATTTGGAGAAAAGGGATGATTAGTATTTCTTCAATTCTGTATTCATTGTTGGAGAATAATAGTTAATTCATTAGACCATGTTGAGATAATGAGGCTTATAATCCATGCAACAATTAGTTACAATGGCTCAACTGTGAAGATGAGTACTATATAAATCTTAGGTGGAGCTTCAGAAACAGGTGAAGTCCAAGTAGAAGGGTAGCAATTTCATTTGACTAGTAGCTTTGTAAAATTCATTAATTTTACTTAGATTATTTTAAATAGTTCAAGATCTTTCCTTAATAGTTTTCTAGTTTCTCTATAAAGTATATGTTTGGATTTGTCTGAAGATGTGTGCTAGATTTTGAAAGCACTAAGTAAAACAGCAACAGGTTGAGCTAGATAGGAATCAGAATATAGAAAGCTGAGGAGGGGGACTTGATATGAAATGGATGCCATGACAACCAAAATCTGGAGAGACAACTTGGTTCTGATACAAACAGATGGTAAGGTATCATTATTTTGTCTAGGGGTAAATATGTATTTAGTTGTAAGCCTACTTGTCAAATAAAGCAGTATAAATGAGTATCATAAAAATCAGTATTTCAATAGACCTTGAAATAGTAATTCTAATACACCATATACAGTACAAGCTGTAAATGACGGGATATTAACTATGCAAAAATTAATGCCTATTAGGTGTCTAAGTTGGAAAGCAAGCCCTTTACAAATAATTGACAGGCAATTAACTATTAAGATGTCAAAAAAAGATGTGTGGGGAACAAATGTGCATATAATATATTTTCAAGTCACACTATTTCAAGATGCTTTTTTAAAAAGTAGAATTTGGAGTAGGATATGTTTTGACAAGAATTAGGAAATCATTTAGAAAAATGTCAGAATTCCCTGATTATGATTTCCTCATTTGTATAATAAACCATAATTCAGTTCCCATATATTCAATATACCCCATAGAAGCCATAGTTGTCATTTGAAATATTATTTTCATTTTTTGTTCTAACCAAGAAACTTTTTTCCTGAAAAATCGCAAACAATTATATTTTAATAATCATTTTGCTTTCAGAAGAACAATTTTATTAGTTCAAAAATCTCTCTTTTATGTTTTGAAATATCCCTGATTATGAAAAAAGTTCTAGATCTAAGCTAGAAAAAGTGTAGATGGAGCTTATCTATGTAAGAATATACTGTAAAGATTTAAAGTTGGGTATATGGTTCCTAATCTAGATGGTGGTAATTTAAAGAAAATAAGAATATCTGAACTTTTAAAAATGAGTAATTATCTAGACCTTCTGATAAACAAAGCAGTTGAAAGAAATTTACAGAAATGGGTTCAAACTATTTGTTTCTGAATAGAGACTAATGTAGCATGGGTTCCTTCATAGAGAATAAGAAGCAATAATTAAAGGATTAATATTTTGCTTTGAGGGAAAATCCAAAATCTCAATCTTGGTAAGAGTTTATAAGGATAAAAGTAGCATAAAAGTGTGCAGTTATTTCATTTCTCTAGGACTGAGCAGGATGCTACAAACCAGGAAGAGGCAGAAAATCCAAAAATTAGGTTAGTTCCTCTGACCAAGAGATTTATAGATCAAAGAGAGTCCCAGATGGAAATTGTGGACTGAATGCCGTCAGTATTGGGTGTTACTGGTGTCAAATTACATTGAGTATTCAGGGACAAAGGAAATAATTGCTTTCTCTCTCTCTCAGCTTTGAAAGTACAAAATCATTATCACATCCATTGCACTGATGAGCACTCAGAGGTGCCTTGGCCTGGCAGAGGGCAGAAATAAATTGTACAGAAGAATTTCAGTTAGTATCCTATACATAAGGTGAGTGGTTAGATGGAAAAGCACAACTGGATTACAGAGTTCCTTCCAAAATTATGTAATTCTAGCAAATTTAATGTGTGTGGTTTGGGAAAATAAGGAAATTGGCATGATCCAGCATTATTTTGGTGAAGTTATCCTGCTTCCTTTGTATTGTTTTCAAATGATTTAAAGAATCAGAAGAATGTATCATAGATCTCTATTATAAGTAATTTGATGTTCTGCTGTTCCTGATTTTTTCTTCTGCATCACCGGTAGGTGTAATGATTATGGTACAGTATGGTATCAATATCCATATACTGACTGTTTACCAAGAAATTTCAAGCATTCAAGTATGCCAAGATTGATTTTAAATAGTATCTATTTGGGTTTAGATTTTCCTTTTGTAGTTCAGTGACTGTGTTGCAGTTGCTTCATCAATAGCAGTAAATTAAAAATCAACCCCTCCTCAATCTCTTAATATGTAAGGTTAAGGCTGAAATCCTAGGCATGATTACTACCAAAAAAATCCAGAGGAATTTCCTGACATTTCATTTAGAGATGTTGTAAAAAATCAGTGATAAAAAACAAAAAACAAATTTTAATTAGAATTATGATATAGATCTCACTGGGAATCTGGGTGAAGAACTAAAGAGTAACTCTGTCTAACCTTAAGCACTTTCTAAACTCTGATGATTGTGCTTTCATATATTTTATGCTTATGGGACAGGACCTACTACTACTTCTTTTCCTAGATCACATTTTAGCTCCTCCCAAACTGGGTTTGAGGAAAAGAGTAGTCTTGGTGTGAAATCACAGGTGAAACTTGTTTGTAAAAGTCAAACTGTCACTTTGTTTGCATTAAGGCACTTTTAGAACTTGTCAATTTTCCCATCAATTAAAAAAAAGACTATTTGCAGTGCTTGAGTTAAAGTAGAAACTTAAGGACATGAACCGATATTTGTTTTTGTGCAAATTAATTCCTGTACAGTAATTTAATGATGCTATTGGAGGGATCACTGGAAAAATTCACAGGGTTCTATAAAACACTGCATGATGACTTGATATTTTTGCTATGATTATTGATGTATCTGGGGATGGATATTAGGTCTCAAGCCATCAGGAAGATCAGTCTAGGGACTCTAGGAAATCAATTCCATAGGAAGGCTAAATCTACTATTACTGAGTTTCCCTAGAATAACAGAAACTTTCAAATCCAATTTTACTATACTTCCACCTTTTCATACATTAATGAATTAAGCTGCTGCTGAGCTGCTTTGGAATGTTACCTGGATGTTCTGGACTTAAAAATGCTTTAGCCAGTTTTACCTCTGCCACAGCTTCAGCATATCTTCCTCAAGGCCATCTTCTTTACTTTCTATAGAAACCTAAGGCTACATCTCTATCACCAGCATCTCCCTCTATGATTATTTAGGAAATAATAAGAGAAAGACAGTTACAAAAAAGCCTTTGTGACCACCTGGATATGCCAGGACCTTTTAGGCTTAATATGTGATAAGTTGACTAATAAATGCAATCAACTTCAGGTTGATAACATTATTTGAAAGTAATAGTTTGGACTGGCTTAGAACAATGACAACCAATCACTGTCTTGCATTGCATAGAATAAAACAAGATTCAAGGTTTGATCTTATGACATTGGTAACAATCTGAAATAAGGCAAATATAAATTTATTAAGTACTTGTTTAGTCTACATTCAACAATAGTAGATGCTGGAAATTTTCATATCTATTATTACCATTATTACCATTGCAGTGGGGAAATTTATATTTCTACATATGTATTTCATCTTTTTTGTATCCTCCTTCCTGAAGAAAAACAAGTATTATATCATATTATTGAAATTGGTCAGTGTTGTACTAAGTGAATATGAACAGTTCATTTTTCCTAGTTCTTTTCATGGTGTTAATTTACTTAGAAATTGCAAACCTGTTTGTTTCTAAATCCTATTATAATTCAGGTGATCAGTGAGTTTTTAAAAAACAGCTATATTAAATTGACTGGAAAATAAAAACTAGCAGTGGATGACAGTGAAATAAATGGCCCAGTACTTCACATCTAATTAGCATTGGCATTTTTCTATGACTGAAATTGGATTGCATGCTACTTTCTTACACTTGCTTTCTTCCTATTACTTCAAAATTACTTAATATTTAAAATGGATATTTTAATTCTGAGCCTTGAATTTACTGAAATGTCCTAAGTAATTATAAAATATTTAAAATACTTTCTGATAAACAAACTTCATCAACTTTTCTTCTTATCTCAACCCCCTTTCCTTCTTATCTCAATCCACTTTTTCTGTTTTCCTTTCTACAGTTATTCATACCAACAGATATTTTTTATGCATGGCATATTTTTGGAGGGCATTCAAGTTCAGATAAATGGAATGAACATATTCTGAACAAACTCATCCATTTCTTCAGCTATGTTCACCTGTTTAAAAACAACAAACCAACAAAAACAATTCTAATGGACTCTTCAAATTTTTCCCTCAGTATGTCAAATAATGGCAGAACTAAATGGATGAGAGCTAATTACATATAATAAACAAAAATGGAATCTTATTGTGAAGGTTTGATTTGATTTGGAAGCTGCCCAACTCCAAAATGACTCTGGTCAGCTTATAATTTAAAACAGAAAAACAATACAAAGGAACTAGAGTGTCCCAACAAGAATATCCCATATAACAAAACAAAATATGACTTTGTATGCTGCCTGAAGGTCTTGGAAAACAAACTCCGAAACATTATTAGGGTGGAAGTTACTTGGATTTTTGTGGAGAATATCATTCCAGAAGGCAGATGCTAAGATAGAGAATGCATGCTTTCTAGATCCTAATAAATAGTTTTGAATGGATCTTAAGTGCATTAGTTTTGACTGATCATACTGGGTGGACAGAAACCGTTTGTCCCTGGCATCAGATTTCCGCAGCAAGATCTCATATCTAGTTATCTGTGCCACAGTGCCTCTGATTGCAAGCAAAGTGTCCTGCATATCAATAATTATAGTACACCTTCCTCCTAAGCTCACAATCAA
Source organism: Myanophis thanlyinensis (assembly GCA_017656035.1). NCBI lineage: Eukaryota > Metazoa > Chordata > Lepidosauria > Squamata > Homalopsidae > Myanophis > Myanophis thanlyinensis. The sequence continues at coordinate 9,992 of JAEANM010017032.1, forward strand.
TTGTACCAGACCTGAATTCCAGATGGACATATTTGGGGTGAGGGGGACCCTCACCAATCTATGTGGACCCTATTGAGAAAAAAATTATAAGTAGAGCTGATGTAACCAGCAACAGCCAGAGACCAGAGCTTAAAACACCTGATATATACCTCTAAGGAAAGGATGTAGTGGTGATTGGTCTTTTGTACCCAAACCCTCTTTCCTGAGAATGGCCTGCCTACTGCTATATCTCCCTCTGCTCCTCACTACTATGATCTTTCTTCAAACTTCTTTTAATGATGTTTGATCTATAACTTCAGTATCAAAAAGGATTGGAAAACTGTAGATAACGCTAAATAAAAATCAGCTACAGTATATGGGCCTTTTGTCGCCAATAAGTTTTGAAATACTCAGGAAGTTTTAGTAATACTATCCTTGATGAATAGTGTCTTGAATGTGTTGTGAACAATAAATTATTGCTACTGTCTCCTTCATTTACAGTAAATTACGAGCAGTATTTGGTACCACAACTAATTGGTATTAGTTTGCAAGATAGCTTTATGCTCCTGTTACCAAATATCCCCCATTATCTAAATCCAAATATTAGACTACAGTAGGTAGTCTGGATTTTACAAAGCAGTTTTCTTCTATCCTGATTCTGGAAAAGGGCAATTAAAAGGTCACGCTGGCTGAATCCAGGCTATATATAATATATTTTTTATTTGTAAATATTTCTTATGACTTACAGATAGGAATTGTAAGGAAATTATTTAGGCTATTATGATATTTATCATGTTCTTCTAAAAGTGTATATTTCTTAACAAGAATAGCAATAAGAAGTAAGAATAGCAATAGCACTTAGACTTTAAATCACGATTTAAATCATAATTTTTAAAGAGCAACTGTCATCTCTGCCCTGTAATGGCTCCTCCTCTGACTTGCTGTTGACTCAGCGACAGTCCCAATATTACAAAATATACAGCCTCATGCTACATAACTAAGCTCCATTTCATGCTGAATAAACTGAATTATTAATATATCTTAAATAGAAAACTATCTTTAGCTAGATTTTACTCCAAAAGCATTTTATTAAAATAAATTTGATAAAAATAAAAAAAAACTGATTTAAATAAAAAATCCAATTTAAATTAAAAAAAATCTGATTTTATAGACCTTGGAGGGATGGAAGGCTGAGTCAACCTTGAACCAGTGAGACTCGAACTACCGAACTGCAGTCAGCAGAAATTAACAGTTAACACAATTTCCTTACAAACATTTTCATTTGAAATCTATTAGGTAGGAATTGATGTATACGGTACATTATATATCTCTATCTCCCATCCATCCATCCATATATACATATATACCATGTTTTCCTGAAAATAAGACTCTGTTTTATATATTTTTTTGCTACCAAAAAAGGCACCAGGTTTTATTTTCGGTGTGTGTTTATGTGTGTGTGTGTTGTCCACTGACTCACCTCATTTACATGCGTCGCCCCGACCTCCTATTCACTGTCAGAGGTCTTCAGGAATTTCTGTGGCCACAAGGCCTGCATGGTTTTCCTGAAGACCTATGCAGCTGATAACAGATCCAGATCTGGATCGATCCGGACTTCTGTTATCAGCTGCAGAGGCTCTTCAGGAAAGTCTTGTCAGCTGCAGAAGAAATGGGCCAGTAAGGCAGGTATCGGGGTGTGTGAGGCCTGGCTGTATATCGGGGTGTGCAAAGCCTGGCTATAACTTTGAATCTAGTATTTCTTAAACTTTTTTCATCAGCACCCATTCCTACTTTTTAAAATCATAGAGGATACTACAAAAGATTTCATGTCTATGGATTATATTTATTAATATGTGCCATGTTAAAAATTGCAATTGGCGTACTCATTGCTATTACTTCTCATGATTATTTTATAGGATTTTAATGCTATTTTATTTTTCAATATTAACTGGCTAATAATTTTGATTTTGTGGACCCCCTAAAAGGATGTTAGGTACCTCAGAGGTCCTTAGGCCATACTTTGAGAAACGGATTGCCTATTTTATTAGGTTATACTTTCCCCACCAATTATATTTTATTAATTCATTCTTCTCTCAATTTGTCCTTTTCCCATCAGAGAGTTGTGTTGTTCTTTCAACAATAAAAAAATGTTTTCCTTTCCTTAGAAGAGCCTTTCAGTGCTTTATTTCAATCTTGACAGAATTTTATCTTGTAACTCCCTGTTACCTTTCTCTGTTGACATATGTCTGGTGGTTCACATCATAATTGTGATACAATCAAATGTGTTGAGGGCTCCATCTGTTTTCTCAGGCCTTTTAAATATGATTAGATAGCTGTATTCCTTCACTTTCTTGGGCCATTGGTTGCTGTCCTTTCTTAAATTGCCTACACATTTGCTTGTAAAAATAGTGTTGACAGAGCGGCATCAGTGTAAGAAATGAATGTAATGAGACATGAAAAGAATTAAAAATAATGGCAATGTAAATGTTTAAATGTAAGTTGGTTAATAAAAAGAGATTAAGGAATACTTATCAAAATACATTTCTGTTGAGGCTAAACAACAAGGGAATATTAATAAGAAAGGTGATGTTTGTAATGCTTGGTTAATCATGCTAAATATACAAGGGACAAAAGAACAGCAATATCTTAAATAGAATAATGTTCTTGCAGGAGTCATGATAAAAGATTTGCTATATAGATAACTGAATGAATATATGAATGAATATGTCTTTTTGATTTAAAGTGTATAAATGACATAAATAATTTGCCAATATAAGTAATTGGCATTTGAGATTTCCTTGTTTTGTTACTCATCTCAGTTAAATTGGGCTGTGTGATGCTTTGTAGAGGTAATTAAAATTAAATGAGTTCATTGAATCATTCCAAATCAGATTGTTGAATAAGGTGTCTTTCAATCTCTTTGAAGGGATTTAAGGGCAATCTGGAGATTTGATGCCTTTGAAGAGTCTTGGACAGTGTTTCAGCTTTCCTTATATGTATGGGCAAAGTGAAAGCTTATATGATGTGATGAAATTAATTCAATTCAATTCAATCCTTTATTGTCAATGCACATGTGTGCAGCGAAATTGAGTGAGCCTCCATCAGTACAATC
>JAEANM010017034.1:0-13082 GCA_017656035.1 Myanophis thanlyinensis
AATTAGTTTTATCTCTTTGCTGAGTTTTTGTGCAATCAAATGTTTTTATCTTTGTGTGTGTGATTTATTCCAACAAAGCTACATAAAAATTACAGAAATGTTAATGAGACGAAGGTACCATCTAATGTACCTAAAAAGAAGAAAGTAATTTTAAAGTAGTTAATATATGTATGATAACTGAAAGAGTGCTGTTATTGTTCCCCTATACAAAGGTAGCAAGGAATATAAAAACCAGGTTGTCCCTTCTTCAAGAGGCAACTGGACTTCTCGTTTCTCTTTGAAGACGTTTTGCTTCTGATCCAAGAAGTTTCTTCAGTTTTGACTGGATGGTGGGAATGGAAGCATTTGCATCTTCTAGAGAGTCGTTGAGACCACCTGGAGGTTTATCTGTGTCCTCAGGGTCACCTAAGTAGTACAAATGGGTATGGAGCCTTCTTGGAACTGTTGAAAGGACTGTGTTGTAGACTGGAGATAGATGATATGGTACCTTCCCGTCTGTTGAGAGGGCTGTTCAATTTTGACACAGATGGCCTCTTTGGTCTCTCTTTCAAATCAGGTTGTTAAGTGTATCTTGGAAGATACTTGGCTTCCAAATGAAAGGTTATGAAAGATGAGAATGAGCAACATTTGGACTTTGACTAGATAGAAAGTACGCAGACCAGATTTGTGCTCTTTGGGTCACTGGCAAAAGTATGACTGTGAAAAAGAGTTTATTATATGTATGTTCATACAGAGAAAGTGCATGATGTAAGCAGGTCTGTATTATGCTGTATTTTGTACAAATATGACTTGGAGGCTGTTTGCTAAATCCACTGATGGAAATAAGAATGATGGAAAATAAGTGGAACACTCAGCAAATAGTTCAACATTGTGGGAAGTGAAACAAAGTTTGGTGGTACAATTTTCTGCATAATAGTGCTTATCCTGCATGATGGGTATAAAAATGGTACTAGAAAATCCTTTTTCCCTATGGGAATCCTCCATTCACATGCATATGTAAATATATCTGTAGACATAAGTACAGATACTGAAACAAGAAATATTTTCACAAGGATGTTTCACACATGAGATTTTTGAGCTGGGTTTAACTTGATGATTAGTTCATTTGAATTTTTGTATTGGGGAAATAAGATGAAGTTATATATCACAATTTTAAAAAAACAATAATCCCAAGGAAAAGGAAAGCTGAGAAAGCAATGTTCGGACTTAGATCCTTAAAAAGAGAGAGGTGAGACATTTTGAAAATAAAGACAATGCAAGAACTGTTCTATGGATCTGATAGAAGCAAATATGGTTTGCAAACAGAGAGAAATATGGAGAGAAATTGTGAATGATGTTGGTATATGATGTTGCATTTCCTTTTTAAAAATCTCTTTATTAATTAATAAAACTATTTGAAAAATATCTTGATCTTTATTTTATTTGCTTGCAGCTTCTTCCTCCTCTTTTGTTCTTTGCACAATATTGCTTCCCTCAAAAGGGAACAGTGTGATGGGAATGCATATACTTCAATGAAGTGATTAGTTTGTCAGACTTGATTGGACAATAATCTGTTTAGTATGGATGTGCATATAGCAGTGGCGAACCTTTTACTTACCGAGTACCGAAAAGTATGTGCTTTACGCGTGCCATCCGCACTTGCGTGCGGCTCCTCAACATGTGCTGCATGTGCAACCGCACCATCTGGGAATTCATGCAGCTTTTGCATGTGCAACGCATGCGCGCTGCACACAGGCACTCACACACACATGAGCAATTGCGTGTGCATGTGTAGGAGAGCTCCGAAAACCAGCTGGTTTCCTGCTGCAATCGCACACATGCACAGCAGAGGCCCGGAGATCAGCTGGGTCTTTGCAATCATATATGTGTGCATGTGCATGTGCATGCTCAGCTGGAGGTAAGTTGGCCGACAGCTTGGGTGCCCAGCAAGATGGCTCTACATGCCACCTGTGGCACCCATGCCATAGGTTCGCCATCACGGTATATACTGTGCCTCTGAATCCAGCAGCAAGAACTATTTGATAGAATTTACAACCGAAAGTGAAAAATGAAACCTGGTTTTGTATGCTTATGGCTTAGCATGATGTAGAATCACGACTACAACTGTTGATCAGCTTAGTGGTGTATGCAAAAACAGCTGAAAATGAACATCAATATAATTGAAGTCCCTAGGGAGAGCGGGCGGTATATAAATCTTGAAATAAATAAATAAATAGTCACATTCACTTTTGTGTGTTTATTGGATTCTCAGCAAAAAAGCACCAAACTTCCACTGAAGCAAATAAAAGGGCAAAGTTTTTTGTCCTTTCCTAAACAACTCCAGTACACAAATCGGAGCAATTATACAACTTGACAGTATAAGTCCAGGTAAAGAGAGATCAAAGCAGCCCTTGTCTTCTTTTGCTTCTCAATGTCTTTTCCCACACCCTGGTTCATATTGTTATTGGAGGTGCCTGGGATTGTCCAGGACATCCTGGTTTGATGACTTTTTTTAACCTGACCCTTTTGGGTTTTGTTATCGGACCTTCTCTCTTTACCAAGAGCTGCTAAAGTACAGCTATCTTAATACATATTATCATTTGGCACATATCTTAATATTATCATTAGGCACATTGGCACAATAAAAAAAACCACCCTAAAAATGTGCATACACCTACGCACTTTTTTTTTTGCCTTCTGCATTCACTACGGTGCTCTTCTAAGACAACTTTGCAGAATATGCGGAGCCAGTCTTTGCCCTGCAATAAAACAAGATCTCCAATTCCTTTTACACCTAAGATAATCGGCAGCCTACTGCTCTGCACAAGTATCTGCTCAGCGGAAAGAGCTGACGATCCCCGTGCTTCCCCTGCAGGAAGTCGGGATCACCTCCCAATCTCTCCAACCCGCCTGATTTCGCCAGGGCCCAAGACACCTGGAAGACACCAGCTCGGTGGCCGCGGGGCATTTTTCCGCAGCCTGCTGCTGAGGCGCTTCAGCGGCCGCTGACGAGAGCGCGCAACCCGGCCTCTTCCCTGCTCGCCGGCGCCTGGCGCTCAGGAAATCGCGTCAGCATCTGCCCTCCTTGTTGGGGCGGCGTGAAGGAGTCAGCCTGCCCGCTAGCTTGCCGGCAAGGTCTTGCCTGGGCTACAGTTCGCGTGAGATGTAGGGCGCGTGTTTGCCCGCGCCGCGTCCGCCTGTTTTTCCCCAAAGGGTCGGAGATCGGAAGGTCAAGGGAGAGAGGATCCGCTCTATCGGGAGTTTCGGGAGAGATTTCTGAAATACCCATTTCGAAAGCTGGTCTCCCGCCAATATCGTTGCTGGAAAAAAGAAGGTAATTGGGGGGTGGGAGGTGGAATTGGGACCCCACTGTGTTGATGGCGGGTCTAGAAGAACTAGGCTACTTATGAAATGTTTGCACGGGAATGACTTTGAGGCAAAAAAAAAAAAATGTTGCAGACAGTCACCGTCCGTAACTAAGCGGTATTTTTGCTGCTGCAGTTCCGGCTGGCCAATACCTAAATAAACCGTGGAGCAAAACTGTGTGTGCACCAATTACAATGGAAAGTATTTTAGGAACTCGTTTTTGAAAAAAGGAGCGCATAGCATACCGAACTTGGCTCTAGGCCCGTGCTTGAGCGAAGTAGCAAGTGAAATGAACACAGCGTGACAGAAATGCAGAATAATCTGATCGACTCCCCCCCCCCCGTGACCCCCTTTCTTTTGAAAAATGTCTTAAAGAGGTGAATGAGAATGTAGAATGGAAACAGCACGGTACTACAAAAAGTATTTTACAGATTTACCCCAGAGCTCATGGACAAGTAGAAAAACTTGTCACTGCATGGAAGAAAGTTCCTACATGGTGGAAAGCGATTGTGTGGTTATTTGTATCTGTTGTTTTTTGTGGAGCAAGCTAGTATATGGATAATATTTTATTGTTCTCTTAACTATGGCAATCTGGCGATGAGTCTGATTAAATTTAAAGTAGGTCCTGAATAAATACCTATTTTCCTTTTTTAGATAGGCTGTTTACTTCCCCCCTTTTCTTTCAGTCTTTCACTTGCATTCCATTGATGTACTTAACTAACTGTGTGAAAGTCCTTTCTGTCATTCAGCCAATTTGGCTTAGATTGCTAATGTTCCCTTGGTGATTAGTTTGAGCGAAATCTCTTTGGCAGTAGCCTTCTGCTGCATAGGGACACCCAACATTTGATACTGGTGTTTAATACAGTAGTTTATCTGTTATTTATAGAATAAAGTTTAAAGCGACTAAATACTTCCCTAGCATTGCTTGTTCATGCTAGTGCATATAAATTATCTAAGCAAATTCTGAAGGAGATGCCTTTTTTTCTTCTTCCAGTATTTTGTAAAAATTGAAGCCTTAGCAATTTGCAGCCCAGTTTCGTGTTCATATAATTGGAAATAAATCTAATTAATTCAGTGACATTTACTACCAGGTAAGTTTATCCAAAGAACCAGTCTTACGGGCTTCTATGGATTCTTTGTTCTAGTTTATCTTTCAGTACTTAGAGTGTTGATGTATGAATGTATGTTATCAGATAAGCAATGAATATGCCGATGGGTGGTTTGGAAATTTTAATCCATGATATCTAAAGAGCATGGGATTGAATATGTTTGAGTTGGTAGAACTTCACATGCATGATAATATTTCATTGCCAGAATACTTGGAAGCTTCAAATAATCAAAGCATTCAGTTGCTAAATCTGGCAATAACATATACCAAAATGTTTAGGGATTCCAGTATAAATACTGTACTTAAGTAATACCATTGTCTTAAGTTTTCCCATATTTGTTTCTATACTTGTTTCTTCTTCTATTTTCTTATCTCCAGTTTCCAAAGCAATTCCAAATAACATTGTATATAAAACTCAAGTTTACTTGGTCAATTCACCATCAGAGATTCTGGTAGGTGTTAGTTATGATTTGTCCAAAGATAACAAGGTAGCACTTGCTGTAGAGAAAATAAAGATGGTGCTGTTCAATAGGAACTAGACCATGAGTTCATCCTATTCTATGAAGTTTCTCATAAAAGTACAGTCTGGGAGGATTCTTTGATTCTCAGTTGTTGCTGGATTCCCAGGTGAGAAAGAACATGTTTATGTGCCAGCTATGATTCTCCTTAGCCAATCGGATTTGACAGCAATTGTTCGTACTGTGGTTAAACCCTTTCTTGACAATTTAAATTTATTCTATGTGGGACTACTTTTGAAAAAACACAAATTGATGTAAATGTGACTGTTGAAATATCTTCATTAGTTGTCAGTTGTTTTCTCAGCAAAATTTAAAGTGGTAATGAAATGATACTAGTCTTCAAAACGCTACATACTGTACAACATGATTATCTGAGAGACTATGTCTTCTGCTAGAAACCTGTTGGAATGCTTTGACTTACCATAAATATGATCTATTGCTTTTCATAGTTTGTATCAAAGATTCTCAAAGTTTCTCAATTCATGGAGCCCCTACATCTCATGTTTTTGCATAATGTTTTACTTCCAAATATTAAGTATTTCATAGTACCCCTGTACATTTTTTTAAAAACATCCCCACAGTTTGGGAATTACAGGTCTCTATATTAGATAAACAGCAGAGGACTTTCTTCCTCATCAGTCTCAAGCTATGGAATACCAAGATTGCATCTCTTCATTCTTAGTCCACATCTTAGTTACAATATCACATTGGCTTTCTTAGGAAGTTATGCTTAAAGCTCTTTGAAGAGCAGCCAGGATTCATCACTTCTTTTAAAACCCCTCTCATTCATGAAGCTTTAAAATCCTTAGGTTTGTATTTTTGTATTTTGCAGTTGCTTTTAGCTATGTATTCAATGTAATTAAAACAGCAAGCAACAAAATCAGTCTCTGTTGAAAACTGTCCCCTATAATTTCCAGGGTCCCTAAAGAAACTTCTGCCTGTATCTTGGGAAAATGCATGTTATTGAGCTTTTCTACTCTGAACAATATATTTGTTTATGTCTTTGAATTTTTTACGTATGTATAATGTATAATGTAATTTAATTTTTAACAATTAAAAATGTTTAGCATGGTTAGCATGGTGAAATAAACCCATATTTTTTCATTTGTTTATACTTGATTTACTGACTGTATAGTGTACTAACCCAATGTTTAACTACCTTTACTTGCCTAGATCCATACAGTCTCAAAAAAATCCAATATTTGCAATGATATTTAACTATACTGAAATTGTTAATTAAGGACTTGTAGTCTTTCACATCTCATCTGCATTTGTAGAACTATCTGCCTTCTTTTCTTTCCCACCCTTCCTATGGTTTATTCCAATTTAAATCTTACATCAATCTTGCTACTCTATGCATCTTATGAAGAGAACTGCTCATGAAAGCTTTTGCCTTTCAAAACATTTGGTAGTCAAAAAAGATGTACCATATTCATTCTGATTATAGACTTACACAATGTGCTGAAATAATTTTGTGTGCAAAACACACTGAAAAGCTAACCAGACATTTTATCCTTGCTTGGTTTGAGAACATAGTGTCTCTGTTCCAGCTTTCAGAAGTCTGATGGACTTCTTCTTTATTTGCCTAGAAGTTTATACAATCGAGAAGTATATATTATAAAGAAATTGGTTTAAATTCCTCTCATTCTTATCTTATAGTATTTATGCACGCATTTACTTTTCTGTGTATGAATGGAGCACAAGTTTAATTTCTTCTCATCATAACCAATTTGGTTCATTATACGCAACCTGTAAATAAGTTTGAAGTATAATTACAAACTTTTCTGTAATGAGTTACAGTATCCTGAATGGACAACTAAAGGAGATCAAGTTATAGTTATATACTATACTATATAGTTATATAGTTGCTTCTTTTTAATTGATAATTGTAGTTGTGACATGCACTTTCTTAATTTGGAAGTAAAGTCTATTGATGTGTCCAGGATTTCAGCTTTAGAAAGACATTTAGGATAAGTGAATTAGGTTATTTACTAATATGCTTAATTCTCTAATGCTGAAAATATTTTCTTCTTTTAGCTCATGAGCCTGAATTTATGTTGTAGATCATGGACGATACTGCTTTGTCACTTGGAACAATAGATGTTTCCTATTTGTCATCTTCAGCAGAATGCACGGTCACAAAATGTAAACATTCCAGTGAAGAATGGGTAAGCAAAGTACTTGCTTGTTCAGTGTTCCTGGGTTTCTTAAGATAAAACACTAGTGTCCTATTAAAAGGTGAAAAGGTAACATAGATTATTCTTTAAAAAATTAAGAACGTTCAGTACAGATAGCCTTTGCTTATCACCCACTTGTTCAGCGATTATTCAAAGTTGCCACAGTGCTGAAGAAGTGGTACTTGTGACTGGTCCTCTAAGTTCTGACCACTTCAGCACACCTATAGTCACACAATTGTGATTCCAAGTGCTTGGCAAACAGTTTACATGATGATTGAAGCATTTGCAGTCACTTGACTGGTATTTCTGATTCTCTGAATTGGCTTCACACAAGCAAAATCAATGGGGAAGTTGATAGAGAAGGTCACAAGTTTCTCTATTAGTCTAGTAAGTCCCTTCAGACTTCCCTATGCTCCCACCTTTCTATATCATCTACCTTGTAGCCTTCTTGCACTTGCACCTCACTTCACTATCCAGGCCTGCAACTTCCTTTTTTAAAAAAAATATTACTTATAAAAAATTCAATTTCTAAATAGACAGTGTGTTGTCTGTGTAAAAATATTTTTTATAAATAATAATCATGTTTACAATAATATTCATTACATTAGTGTTGGTCTCATAATCATCATAATATTTGCTTATTCATTTTAATAAACATTCCATTATAAGATTATACAAATTAATCATTTTATATTTCCATATTTCTAACTTCTGTTCTTATTGACTAGCCATTGATAAAATGAGTCCCATGTGTACAACTTGTGCTGGGCCTCACAATTTATCCCTTGGTCTTCCCCAACTTACAATTTTCACCTTCTAGGCTTCCCTCACTCCCATGGGATGCCCCGGAGCATCCTTAGGCTTCTTACCTGAGACTTCTGCCACTTCCTCCTTAATGACCCCTATATCTTGAAGTTACAATGGCAACTGGGACTGCTGGGGCTTCAATTGCTAAGCAATGCAGCCACATGATACTATGTTTTATGACCGTATTCCTTAGCAACAGCAGTTACCAGGTCCAAATTGGTCTTTTAACCCAAGGTCTATCTGCAGTACATTTAGATAGTTCTGTACATAGTTCTTAGGACAGGATATGATTGATAAAAAATAATACAGTACTGTAATCTAGCACCACTTTCTTTCAAAATATATCTGATAATATATAGCATTATATTATTTTAGATTTATTTCTACAACAGTTCCAGAAATGTATAAGTAATCATCAATTTATGACTGTAATTATGGCCAGATTTATGGTCATAAATCATGGCAGTCATTAAGTAGGTCACATCCAATTTTGTGACCCCTTTTGCAATGGCCATTAAGTGAATGCTGTGGTAATTAAATGAATGTTGTAGACATAAAGCAAACGTGATGGTTGTTAAATCAATTTATTTTACCGTCCATTTTACCCAATGGATATTTTTACCAGAAATAGATTCTGGCAAAAATACCCACCAAAAATCACCATCAACATAATCACAATATGCTGCAAATGGCCATAAATGCGAACTGGTTGCCAAAGAGCCAAAATATAGTCATGTAAACTACAGGTGGGTACAGTTGGTGAAAGTCAGAACTGGATCATAAATACTTTTGGGTGAGGCTGTCATATTGGAATGATTCAGTATCAAATATACAGATTTCATATAATTTAAAGAAGGAAACTATTTTGACAGTATAATTGATCTAGATTCTTTTAGGTAAACATTTGTATATATGTGAGTTTATGAATGTGCTTAATTACTTCCAATAACTTAATTTAGCTATTTGTTTAAGCAGAACAAATAAATCAATTGTTCTTAACTTTAGCTAGTTCATTCATAGGAAGTAACCTGAAAGAAATTCAGAGCTGTCAGTTTTTATGTGCTATATTTATATTTTCTTTACTATCACTATTTTCCAGGGAGAATGCAATTCTAGGCCTACTGTCTTCCGATCAGCCACTTTAAAATGGAAAGAGATTCTTATGAGCAGGAATAGGCCATTTGTGGGACGCTGTTGTTATGTATGCACACCTCAAAGCCGGGTGAATGGAATTATATTAGTAACAAACTGAAATGTAATTTTCATGTAATGGTAATTAAATAGCCAGAAGGCAATTAAATTAAAAAGTCGGTAGCTATGTACTTACCTTCTATAAGCTTACGTTCAGATTTTTCCTGGTGGAAGCAAAATAGTGTTTCTCTTTTTGCTTCTGTATTAATGAAATACTGTAAAGTAGGGCCCAGTGATTTGTTCAGGCAAAGTGAGATTTTTCTTCATTGTTCTGTTATTTTTCTGAATAGACAGCCCACAATTGCTGATGTACAAATTTAACAGATAGGCATATGTTTTGCAGATAGTTGAGATTTTATGTGAGACTTTGGCAAGTCTAAACTTTGGCAAACTTCAAGCTCTAGATTATTTATATATTGGCGGGGGGGGGGGGCATCCTCCTCTCTTTTAGAAGTAATATACAGGAAAATTCAGTTGTTATTGTGAACTGCTATTAGTAATAAATCAATGTATGGATATATTTTTCTCTTTCAGGACAAGCTTTTTAATACTAGTATCCCTTCTTTGGGTCTACGTAATGTCATCTATATTAATGAGACACATACACGGTAAATACTTTTTTCCAGTATAGTTAATACTGTTATTTATTATAAAGGATGTTGTACTTATCTGGAAAATAAGTAAAAAGGTTAAATATTAATGTTGGTTTTGATGAACTGAACCTGCAGAGTAATGACATTTTGGCTTTCAGTGCATACATAAGAAGTAAATACCTAAATGATGTAGAAACATAAAAGGATTTGATTCAAGGCTTCATTATTCATCAACTCTGTTCTTAGAAAACTAGTGCTACTAGTAGTATTAAGATGAAAAATTAAATCAGAGTAGCTTTCAAACAAAAAACCGAAATCTGTACACTGGCAGAGCTTTTAAAAAAACATATTTTTTTGAAAACTAATTCTGCAACTTGGCAGTGCAATGATTTGTGTAAATGCTCATGAAAACAAGTATTAATTTCATTGGGAAGAATACAAGCTACAGAATATTTCCCTGTAAAACTATGGTGGAATCAGTGGGTAAAGCAGATGGGGAATAAAGAGAAATTCCAATGGAATTGATTTGGAGAAAGAAATATCTGAGATAGTGGTGGAATTCAATTTTTTTTACTACTGGTTCTGTGGGCGTGGTTTGGAGGGCATGGCTGGGGCGGTCATGTGACTGGGTGGGCAGTTTCTGTAAGCAGCACAATAAAGATTAGACTAGAAACAACACCAGAATGTTTATTTCCTGCCTTCCTTACAGGATTAACCCTGTAAAGTGGGGGGGAAAAAAAAAGGAGATTTCATCTAACAGTTCTCTGAACTGCTTAGAAAATTTACTACCAGTTCTAGCGAACCTGCTAGAACCTGCTGAATTTCACCTCTGATCTGAGACCAAATCTTTAAGACTATATCTGTCATTTCCCAAGGGGAGACATTCGATCTGGCGAGATTCTTGTAAATAGATGTTTGACAATTAAAAAATTGCTTTGGCCTATTCAAGGAGTTGTTCTAGTTGTTTGAATCTAATAAAACATATACATAAGGATCAAAAGGAATGTGCATGTTATGTAACATATTTTCTGGCACAAGCCAGAATTTTGTTTTGTCAGCTGTATAGCTTAATTTTTAGATTTAAAAAATGCAAAAGTTCAAGGAGAATTTCAAGTTTGTCAAGGATAGAAAGTCCGTTGGCACCTTCAAGTCTATTACACTAGGCACGAATTTTAATAAACAAGAATTTACTTGTCAGATGCACATTTATAAAGCTAATTTCAATTTTTAACATAATTCATGTTGGAAGCAGATAAATAGCAGATACTTTTAAAGTTCAGATTGATAAAGGATGGTTAGTGGACAGATAGTTTTCAATTTATGACTGTAATGGAGCCTAAATATTATGATTGTAAATCATGATGGTCATAAAATGGATCACCTACATGTCCAAACCAATTTTACAACCCTTTTTTTTTGCAAGAGTTATTAAGTGACTCCCACAGTCATTAAAGTAGGAACTGGTTTTGCAAAAACCAGAAGTAAAAACTGTAATAAAACATGATCAAGTGACAGTGGTATGCAACAATGAATTAGCTGGATGTCCGGTACCAACATGTGGGCAATGACCTCAAAGGGGTATAGTTATTGGAACCTCAGAAAATGTCGTTAAGTACCCCAAGGGAAATCTTTTAACTTTGAATAGTTGCAAGTAACTGGCATAAATCTAGGACTACCAGTATTCCTTTAGCAGCACATAAAAGAACAGATACTATTTTTCACTAATTGTGTTATATAAATATATGCATAAATAAATTAAGACAAAAAAGAACAAATCATTAATATATTTTATCTAATCTAGGTTAATGAGTTTTCATCAAAGTTTTATTTCTTATCTAAAGAAAGTAAGCTATTTAGTATGTTTTCCCTGTATTTATGTACAAGGTTGAATTAATAAGGAATTCATATCTTCTTTTGATTTAAGCTGAACATATTTCAGCTGAGAGTTTGCCTCCTGTACTGTATTTCTATCTGGGGTTTTTTCCCAGTCACTTCTGCCATGATACTGTTACACCAGAACCAAATCAACTCAAATTGACTTATATCAATTTGGGAGTGGGAATGATTTGATATGATATGAAATTTTGGAAGCAATTTGAAGGATAATAATGATTCTCTTTAAATTTCTCCATAATGTTATAGGTACAGAGGTTGGCTTGCTCGGCGGTTTTGTTACACTCTTTTTGTGCAAGAGCGGGATGTTCATAAGAGCATGTTTGCAAATAATGTGATGGAAAATGTATTGAATAATAGCCGGTAAGATGAAGATAATAGTGATTATTGTAATTGAAAAGTTCCTACTTATAATAATAAATAGGATGTAATGTTCAACTTACGGGAAGTCCTAAAAACTGTTTTTTCTTAAACAACAGAAACTCTGGATTTTAAAAGCAATTATTTTGAACTTCTTCCTATAGATGTGTACAAGGTATAACATCATTAAATCCTATTTCCAAAGAGTCTTCATTATATCCTGGTGTCTGGCTGTAGGACATCAACTGTATGGAGGCACCTTCAGTAGCCTGCAACTTTTTGGGGGGATGCAGCCACACTTTTGTCTTGCATTCTGCAGGCTATACTTCAAATAGAAATAGATAGAATTCAATGGAATAATAATAATAATTGCTAACATTCATTTTATTTACACGTACATTTAATTAAAATGAAGTATAGTTAATACAATTCCTCTTTAGTCATAACATTATTGTTTAATTTTCCCTTAAGTATTATTGAAAATTGCAATTAATTTTTGTGTAATAACACAGAGAAGTCTCTGGTTCCTGCAGTTAATGCTTTAAGGGTAGTTGGGTTTATAATTCTGTTCTACAAATGTTCTGTAAAGACTGTTTGATTATGCAGGTTCATGTATCAGTATATCTTATACCTTATAACCTTGAAATGTCATCTATATAATGCAGGAAGTCCTCAACCTGTGACCATAATTGAGCTCAAAATTTCTATTGTTAAGTGGAACATTTGTTAAGTGAGTTTTGTCCCATTTTATAACCTTTCCTGCCACAGTTAAGTGAATCCCTGCAGTTGATAAATTAACCCAGTTGTTAAGTAAATCTGGCTTTCCTATTTTGCTTGTTTGAAGGTTGCAAAAGACGCGCACTTGGGACACAGCATGGTCAAAAATATTAAACATTTCCAAGCGTCTGAATTTTGATCACATAATCATGGAGATACTGTAATCATAACTCTGAAAAACTGTTACACGTCACTTTTTTCAGCATTGTTTTAACTTTGAACCATCACTAAATGAAAAAGGGTTAATTAATTTTAAATTTTAATTTTAATTTTTATATAAACCTGTTTTAAATGTTGGGGTTATTTTAACTAT
>JAEANM010017035.1:0-13082 GCA_017656035.1 Myanophis thanlyinensis
AACAAAGCTGAATAGGGAAAATTATCCCATCAATAAACACAGGATTAAACATCACCAAGCACAGAATTAAATTTCACCAAAATTAAAATATAATAAGGGGAGAAGTAGTTTTTGTAAGCAAGACAATAAATATTAGAAACAACTGCCTTATTTACAGGATTAACCCTGTAAAGTGGATAAAAACAAAAGGAAATTTCTTCCAATAACTGGTTCTCCAAACTGCTTATAATTGTTACCAGCGAACCAGCTGAGTTTCATCTCTGTTTGTGGCTACTTAAGGATATTAGGTTGATCCTAAACATGGAGTCAATAGGAGTCATTATTTTAAACATATTATTTATTGTGAGTTTGTTAGATTACCTTAGACAGGCATAATATATGGAAGAAATTCTTCTGTGCCGCATTAAAAACTTGACAATGGGACATTTTAATTAATGTGATAACTACTGGAAATCTAGCAATACAGTCCTCTCTTGCTGATAACCTCTTTGGCAGAAAGTGGAAGGAACAAAGGGAGAGGGTTCTATTTTGGACTCAATCATTTTTAATTTTATGTGTGTGTGTATGTAAAATACATTTATTGTATTGATTATATAAGAGAATCAGCCGGTGGATGACTTGGGGCCAATCATTCTCTCTCCAACTCACCTCACAGGATTGTTGTAGGGAAAATCAGAGCAACATGTATTATGTATATTTGCTGCTTTCAATGGTTGATAAAAATAATAAAAATGGGACACAACTCAATTCAACTCAAAACAAGCCAATCAATCAATCAATTAATATTCTTTACTCAAATGCTTCAACAGAGCAATCTGTTCCAAACACTTTAGTAGCCCTTGCATAGATGATCTGGACCACAAAACCTATAGCTCTATGTAGATTTCTTTATATGCAAAATGCATTATACTACTAAGGCTTGTGGGCTGGACCGGCCCATGGGGTGCTTAAATCTGGCCTGGAAATATGAAAGGACCGGCCCATGGTGCCTCTGCTGGCCAAAACGGGCCACGGCACATTTTCAGCCTCCGCATCCTCCAGAAGCACTCTGCTGGCAGAAAATGGGCCCCACGGAGACCCCACAAGGCCTCCATGCGGCCTGTTTTCAGCTGGCAGAGTGCTGCAGGAGGACTGGATTACAATTACGTGGCCTCAAGTAAGTGTCTGATCTGGATAGAAAACAAGCAGCATCCTATGTTAATAATACAGTTTAATGCCAGATTTTACATACTGTAGGTCCATTTAATCTACAGTCAACAATCTGTAATTAACAGCCATTTCTATTGACTATCCTGGAAATTTACTTCTACTGTTAGAGCTTGTATTATAATGTTATTTATGCTATTGTATTTTTATTATTAGTTTAATAATAAAAATACAACAGTATAAATAGCTTTTCTGCCTCGAAAAGCAATTTACTATTAAACAATGGGGTATAAATATAGAAATAAAAAGTTTAGTGGAGTATGAAGAATAAGTAATAAATGTTTGCCTATATCTGGTAGAAGAGATAGGAAAATGGTTATAGTAAAGAACTGTGGAAAGAAAAAAGGAAAAAAAATTGCATCTTGAGCCTGTGTCAAACACCCACCACGGCCATACTTACCCACAGCCTGTGTCAAATACCCACCACCCCAGCCCTCCAAGGTCAAACACAACCCTGATGTTGCCCTCAATGAAACTGAGTTGACACCCCTGTACTAAGGCAACAAAAAATAGGATATTCTTACTTGATTTTCTAGAAGTGCCCTTAGACAGGGACATTCAGTTTGTTGCTTCTGTGTCATTTTTCTTTCTTCTTGTACTGTCCTGATCTCTTGATCTCTCGTTGATTTGACAACGGACTGCAATTGTTCCCACCCCATTTTTGTTTCTGCTTCTTTCTCTTTTTGTACCTCTAAAGTATGAACATCTTCTTGTTTTTTATTTTGCATCATTGACCCAGTAACTTGAACAGTGTTTTGGAGATCTTGTTCTTGTTGAAAGTCTTTACAATGCAGATGCATTTCTTCCATCTGTTTCTTTGAATCAAATATCTGCTGCTGTGATTTCTCAATTATAGCCAAACATTTCATAGAATTGGACCTTTCTAAACGCAACTGGGCTTGCAATTCCTGCAATGTATCTTTATGTTTACAAGACCCACATTCATTTAATCTCATAGACAGATGTTCTGTCAAAACACGTTCATGGTTCAAGGCAATTAACATGTCTGCATTTTGCTTTTTCTCAATATCTAAATTTTTCTGCAGTTCCAACAGTTTATTCTGATCCTTGGATAATAAAGCCTCACATCGAGAATGTTCAATTTGGAGTTCTTTATGGAGATTACTGTTTGCTGACTGTTCATGCTCTAAAGCCACAGTTAACTGATTGTTCTGAATACACTGTAACTCCAAAGCAGCTTGCAACTCCTGTACAACACAAAGATATATATTTAGCTTAATTACACTAAAATTCAAACCTGAATATGTATGAAGTCCAATACTTTAGTCAATGCAATTGTATGGAAATTAAGATTTGAGTCCAGACAACTTTACGAAAAACTGTATAGATTTTAATAAATGCAAAGAAACAATTTCACCAGCGAAAGAAGGTCCATCCTTTGTACCTGTGTTTTCAACTAGGAGCTACACCCTCCCAAAGATAAAATTGTTTTATAAAACAGCAGCATGAAATTAGGGTGTGGGTCTGTCCTAACAAGCACTTAACCAAGAAAATATGTTTACAAAAATTAAGTAAATTAATGAGGCATGAGTAGTAAATATATTTTTTCTTTTCAATTGGTGTTGGAAGGGTGAATCTATCTGAAGTGCTTTACTTGACTGAAGTTTGCCAAATAGTCATTTATAGTTATACAAATCTAAAGTGTGCTTTTGCTGGTTAGCTGTAGGTAATTTGATGATTTAAATTTTAAAATATTTTGGAGGTGGATTTACTGCTATTAGGCTTTTCTTTAAAACTATTGGAAATTTGGACTGAATCTGGCAGGGCATAAACATTATACCATATCCAGTAGATCAAACATTCAATTCAGGGGTAATGAATTTGATAAAGCCTCAGAGAAGACTTTAACTCACCAATTAAAGTGTATTATCTTATCAAACTTGAACATATTTTCATTTTTCACATTTTGTCTTATTTTTAAGCATCTTTGACCATGTCATGGCTGCCATTCTAAGCTATGCATTGCAAGCTGACAGCCTGACATCAGTAACGGGAGGCAGGAACAGTGGGAATAGGGACACAGGGAGGGAACCAGGAGGAATCGAAACCAAGCCGTACTATCCCATGAGAAGCCCCAACAGTCTCAAGGTCACACCAAAAGAATGTGGATCTGGCAAGTGCATGAAGACACGGACTGTTTCCCAAACAATTTGTTGATACCTAATTGGACAATGACTGGTAACCAGGGATTGGCCAGGAACAAGACGAAGTTAACTGTATCTTTTGTGCACAAAAATCTCAGATCCAGCTTTGCTTTTTCTGTAACCACTTTGACTTTAGTAAAGTACACTTTTGGCTAATCATGGGCCAGGAGTTTTTCTTTCCTATTTGAGAAAGTGAAATGGTTGACAAACACTTTTGACAAATTCTAGTCATACACTTAATTACCCCAGATTCATTACACTTATCAAGAAATACAATAAAACAGAGATACAAAAATAAATGCCCTCTCTACATATTGAGGTGTTAAATATTGACATAAATTTTATATACGTTTATATTTATGATAAAAAAACAGGGCAAATTCTTTTTATTGTTTGTAGAAAAATGAAAGTGCTATACTGAATTGGTTATAGCTATCTTTTCACTGACACATGGCTTTCTTTACTGTAAAAATTAAATATTAGATAATCTTTGCAAGTTAACTATTGACAGGAGTCTTTTAAGTATTTAAGTTTTATTTTTCCTAAGTAACTGACCTGACAAGTTTGCACCTTAGTATATTTAAAGTCAAATAAAGAAAACAACTGAATGGTTTGGTCCTCTTTTATATTTAAGAATTATTAACAACACTACATGGAACATTTTTCTGAGAAGGACACAATATATTAGCAAAGGAATCTACAGATTTTTAAAATTGTGGTAAAGGACCAGTCAGGGTATCAAATAAGAGACAAATATAAGATCAAACTACAGGATGTGACAACTATAAGTTATCTAAAATATATCATCTGGCTGGGGCTTGAAATAAAACAAAATCAGTGTTAGTACTATAATATATAAAATAAAACAAGATGTATTGTCACTTTTAAGAAAACTGAGCTAACAAAAAATGAATGCAGATTGAACTTTGATAATCATACAGTTTTTGGTAATTGCTTGACCGTGGATCTTGAGGTAGTTAATCCTCCCTAGCCTAGCCTAACTGGAATTTGTTAATGGGCCCAGTTAGTAATGTTGTAGACATTAGTTCTTTCCATCAGGAAAAGGAAACTATCTAGTAACGCAGAACAAGAAAAAATATCATTTGCTTTGGAGATTTTCAAGACACATTTCTGCAAACTTCAAAACTTACAAATTATTCCCTTATTTTGATGGGCAAAAATGTAAAGATGAACTATCTGACTCTTCCAGAACAGAGCTAACATTTACTACCTATATTGAATTTAATCTATTTTGATTCCACTATACAAATAGTCCTTGTTAACAACCATTAGTTCAGTGACTGTTTAAAGTTACAACAGTGCTGAATGAGTGGTTATTACAATTGGTCCTCAAAATTCTTGCTGTCCCAGCATCATGGTCACACCATTGAAATGTAGATGCAACAAGTTGATGACAACCAGCTTGTATTTACAATGATTACAGCCTCCCACTTCACATGGTCATGATTTGTGACTTTTCCTGCTAGTTTCCCACAAGCAAAATCAATGAGGAAGCTGGTAGGGAAGTCTCCCCCACTTGTCCAACCCCTCCCAGCCCCTCTGCACTCACACCACTACTCTCCCAATCCTCACGCACCCACCCTCACCCAACAGCAGCCACTTAACTGCCTACTGCAGCTGCTTGCAAGACACCTAATATTTACAACTTCTTGCCAGCTTCACCACTAATCTTACTTATTGAAAGCCAGCAGGAAGTGTGAAGATGATTGCTTAATGATCTATGTGTTTTTTTTCTTAACAATAGCAACTGAGGGATTGTAACTGCTAAGTGATGCTCTCACATGCACTGCATTTTGCAACTGCTTCACTTAAGAGATTAAAAAAAAATTCTGTGCCAATTGCCATCATAGCTTGAGGACTGACCGACTACCTGTAGTTGAAAACTATTAAAATAAGATGCCTTTGGAGTTGCAGACTGAGGATCTTCTAGTGGCATGACAGAAAAACTGATAGTAAAACAGAATATTTTACTTTACAGAGGATACAAAATTAAAACAGAGTCCCTATCAAGACCAACATATTAAATTATATTCCATCTATTTAGTCTAACCTTCTCCAAATCTCTAAATCTTCCAGATATTTAACTTGCACAGTTCCTGGATAGCAAAGCATATATAAGAACTATTATAAATGCTTGATATATATATTGGCCCGTGCAATTAAATGTATATATATATTAATGGAAATTCATGGTTAAATTAATTTCAATTTGACATTTTACCTAGTATTATTTGCTTGTCCAAAACTATTCTATAGAACCAAGTGGTTAACTGACTGGCCTAAATGAGTGCTTATAGAGTTAAAGAACCTAAAACACTTCCATACATCATGTCCCAATTTTTTTGATTTGGACAGAGGACTAACATTTAATCTAACTATAGTATTCCTTTGTTTTTTTTAAAAAAGCAATTTAAAATTATTACATGAATTAATTTATGTTTATATTTGTTCTGCACAATGAATGCTTAATTTTCTTGGAGCAGGATTTGAAGAGAAAAATATAAAAACATGTAGCAATAGGGATTATCATGCTCGTGAGATATTTTACCTCTACAGCTTTTGATTTTTCATCCTCTTGTATTTTATGCTGTTTCTGCTGTTCATTCAACTTAATCTGCAATTCTTTGTTTTTAAGATGCTCTCTCTGTAAATTCTCAAGTGCTGCTGTAATACTTCTCTCTTTATTTTCCAATGCAGAACTATGACATGACATTTTAAAATATTATTTATAAAAATTGTTACTCTAGCTACAAATCATTCTGTTTTTCAGCAAATTAGACCATTAATGACTAAACAAAAATAAAATCCATCTTTTTCACATTTACAGATTTTAATCACAATGATAAAAAAGTCAAATTTCTTTTTATGAATCTTTTCATGCTGGCATCAAATACACACTATAAAAATGATTTCTATCTATATACACACAACTAAAAACAAACTAGGAACAGTATGTGCCATTACAAAATTAGGGCTATGTAAAAAGGGCAACTAAAATAAGAAATCAGAACAATAATGAAATTAATTACCACAATAAAATTTTAAAAAATACTTCTTTATGTAGGAGGCAGGCATTTTATAAACAAAGTTGTAAACAGACAAAAAGAATTTGAACATCTATAAATTAGAATTCACTTAAAGGAATCTCAGAAGTGAGCCTTTATACCATACAGTATGGGATTGATGCTATATATAGTCTAAAATGATCAATGAATTGGTGTGGACTACCCCTTTCTGTTCAAATTCCCATGAATAGAACTAATGATTTCATGAGTTGGATAATCCTACTGAAGGGGCCAGGAAAATTCTAAATTTCCCTTTTTCTTATGCACATTTTAAGAACAAATATACACTAACCCTATGCCAGAAACATAATAGGTTACTGGGAGGGCTTTCCGCATGCAATTTACTTTGGAGTAACTTGTACATATGATAATGCTGCACACACACACAAATGAATATTTGTATGAATTAACATATATGCACACTAGTGTATTTCTTCCCCTGATGCGTTTATATTTTGCGGATATGTACATTCTCCCCATCTTTTTTCCTCTTCCATTCCAGGATACAGCTGTTTCCCCCCCCCTCCCTTTCTCTACCCTCTTCCAGGCACAAGGCTGATTTCCTAGTTTTCCTCCTCCTTCCAAAAAATGGTGGTTACTGAGGTCTTTCCAAAAGCCCACATTGGTGTGCTCTTCACCTGAAAAGGGAGGAAATGCAGTTCTGGATCCCAACACCACCCAAATGCTCCTTCTCCCACTTGGCACTTTGTTTTCCAGTTGAGTCTGTTGGGAATGGTGGCTGATTCCAGACTGTTCCTGTATGGAATTGTGATATTTTGTATGGTTGTGCAAAGTTCTTGAAGGTATAGTGGTAAAGATAGGAATGAATCTTCTTTCTCTTTGTTCCTTTCTGCTGCTTTTCTCTTATCCTTTCTTGGCTTGCCTGTTAACAGGCCCTAATGTGTCATATTGATTCCACATAAACAAATGACTATAGGTATTGATAAGGGCCAAGTCAGAGGAGGGACCACAACTCATCCCTCCCCACATCAGCCTTGCTTACTCTGATGTGGTCATTCATGGGTAAGATTCAAATAGCAGAACAGTGGCACTATTAATGCCTCTGTTGCATTTATAATATGATAGAACTAATAAAACTAAGGAGAAATTTCCTGACAGTAAGAACAATTAATCAGTGGAACGTTTTGCCTTCAGAAGTGGTGGGTACTCCAACCCAATAAAAGTTAATTGGAAAGAGCAAAAGAAAAGGTCGAGATAGACATTGAACCAATCTATATTAAAAGAAAAAGAATTTATACAAATAGTAAAAGAAATGGAATTCTTCTTTAAGGAAAACAAAACAGAAGATACCTCATTGCAAAATCTATGGAATACAGCTAAAGCATATATAACGGGATTAGCTATAACATACGTAGCGAGAAAAAAATAAGAAAAAAGAAGATGAATTAGAAGATGAACATAAAAAACTTGAGTTAGAATTACAAAAGAAAAGAAAAATAAAAAAAATCAAATGGAAATAATAAAACACAAACTGAATTTAATAGAAAAAGAACTGGTGCAACAAATTAAGAGAGCAAAACAATTTTTTTTTGAAAATGCCAAAACTGGGGAGATGGCTAGCATAGGAATTGAAAAAGGAGAAAGTGAAGAAAATGATAAGCAAATTACAAGATGAGAAAGGAACTCTACAGCACCAAAATGAGATAAAGAGAAAATTGTTCAGGAGTTTTATGAAAAACTATGATAAGAAAAAATCTCAGAGGAGATGATAAAGCAATACTTGGAAAAAGCTAAATTACCAAAAGTGTCTGAAAACATTAGAGATGTTAAATGAAATGATGGAGCTGACAGAGGCAATAAAAAGACAAAAGATTAATAAGTCACCAGGACCAGATGGATTGCCTGCAGACATTTATAAGCACCTACAGGATACATTGAGTCTGTCAATGCTAGAGGTTTATAATGTGGTGTTGCTAGACGTTAGAAGCAAATATCACTTTAATTCCGAAAGAAGACTCAGATTTAACTCAGATAAAGAACTACAGGCCGATATCATTATTAAATGCAGATTACAAAATATATGCATCAATAATGGCAGAGAGACTAAAAAGATTTTTGAATGAATTCATTCATCCGGACCAAAATGGATTTTTACCAAAAAATAAAAATAAAAAAAAATAATTTAAGATTTATTTTAAATACACAGGAATACTATGAAGTACACTCTGAAAAATAAATGGCGTTGATTTTCTTAGATGCATAGAAAGCTTTTGATAATGTAAATTGGCAATTTATCTTACATCAATTAGACTATATGGATTTTGGCAAGAAGTTTACAAATATGATTAAGATAATTTACTTTAAACAAATGACAAATGTAAAGTTCTCTATGGAAAACTTTAACATAAAAAAGGCATGAGACAAGGATGTCCACTGTCCCCATTGCTATTTATATTAACATTGGAAGTCTTAAATAGAACCATTAGGCAAGATATAGAAATAAAAGGCATGGAAATAAAAAGAGAAAAATACAAATTACAAGCATTTGCAGACAACTTGGTATTTATTCTGGAAGAACCACTGGAAAGGGGCCCTAAGTTAATGAGAAGAATAGAAGAATATGGAGAAGTCACAGGTTTGAAAATAAAGACACAACTAAAATAATAACTAAAAATATCACAGAGAGCCAAATTGACAAAGAAGATAGATCTCCAGGTAATTAAGAAAGTAAAATATCTGGGAATATACTTAATAGCAAGATGTGCAACAATTAGAGAAGATAATTATGTAAGGCTATTACAACAAATTGGCAAAAACAGGTCCGGTGAGACAAACATGCCCCTGTTTTCGTTGGCAAAGTGCTTGAGGAGGGCTTTGCCACCAAAAATGGAGGCTTGGTAGGATGCACACTCCCCTCCTGGTCTCTGCTCTCACTGGCAAAGGATTTTTGCAAACTCGACCAGAGCCTGTAGGAACACAATCTTTCTTCCCTGTACGCCTCAGCAAGTCTTTGCTCAAGGCAAAACCATGGCAGAGAGGCTGGCAGGAGACAGCTCCATTGATCATCAAGATCTACATAAGATAAGTGACTCAGTCAGACAGGATTTGGGCAGAAAGCTTTCTGGTGCAGAAAGCATGAGATATCTCAGTGGGGAGGCCTTGGGTAGTTAGAAGTACTAGTCCCCCATGGCCTTCCCCAGCCTGAGATACCTCGTGCACTTAATGACTCACATGGGCGAAAGAATGGAGTGATCACATTTAAGTTACGTGATTCACTCCTACGAATCCTAGTGCTACAAATGTAACTGGCAAGCTCCATTACATGGACTACCTGTATATGGGAATAAAAAAGAAAGATAAGACTGACTTAAGAGAATTCTAGTGACCCTCGTTGCAGATCTCTTTGGTAGAGGTCCCTTGTGTAGGCTACAACTCCCTCTGCCCAAAATTTGGCTATGATCCCATTCTCCAGGGGATTGCAAACTTCTTGTTTAAAAACCATTGTTGAAGAAAAGAGACAAATTTCATAATATAGCAATGGATTAACAAAAATATAAGGCAGAATGAATTTGGAAATCTTTACCTGTATTTAATTACTTCATTTTGGGTTTTTTGTAAAGATTTTTCTAATTTTTCATTTGTTTGTTTGCTCTCACAAAGATCTGATTTCAAATTCAATATTGCATTGTGTTCCTGTTTCAGCAATTCGTGCATTTCAGAAGCTTTCTCTTGTTCATGTTTTAGGGAAGCCTGCAAGTCATTTGCAATGGATTGCTGTTGCTGAAGTTTGTATTCTAGAAGTTCAACTGAGAATAAATTTAAACATTGCAAAAAGTAAATATATAAATCTATTTCTAAGTTTTCTATATTTTTCCCAAATATATTTTCCCAATATATTCCCTTTACCATGTTTAAAAACAAAGTTTCAATTTAGATGGAAGGCCAATGAGGAGAAGGTTATTATCAACTTAGCACAGTTCATTTAGTGACCGTTCAAAGTTACAATGATACTGACTTATGACAATTTTTCACACTTATGATCATTGCAGCATTCCCATAGTCACAGATCAAAATTCAGATACTTGCATCTAGCTCATTTTATGATGGTTGCAATGTCCTGGATCATATGATCACATTTTGCAACCTACTGATAAGCAAAGTCAATAGAGAAGCCAGATTCATTTAATAACAAAAGGTAGTACTTGTTATTCACAGAGGTTATTCCAAATTAATAACCATGAATAAACAAACAGAAGTGTTTATTCAACACCATGAAGAAGTGTTCTTTGCAATATGCAATAGGCTGTTTATTTGTTCCATTTTGTGGTGGAAAATACACAAAAAACGTACATTAAGTGAAATCCTGAATTTAGATATTGAAATCTGTGAGCAATTTCCAACTGGAGATATATGTAGTTGCATACAATGAAACAATGAATAATAAGGGCCCTATACAAAGTACTTGAATAATACAACCAATAAATGTATTTTAATAGATATTTTAATTAATATTCCATTAATTGGAGGTTCTCAAATCTTCATTTTGGTGGGCAGTTTTTTATCCGCTAGGAAAGATGCAGGCTAGTGGGGGACACAAGAAATTACACAGATGTAGAGGATGAGATGTTGAATATCCAGAATTGAGAACTCCTTATCCAATTAACCAATTCTCCAATATTTGGTACAGAAATATATTAGGGTAAAAGATACAAACAAGAAAGGAAGGATCAGTAATGTAGCATGCAAATTTAGAAGGTAGATATATATTTTAGTAGGTTGATATCTAGCATTCACAAAGCTTTAAACAAAACCACTAACGAATAATATATTTTTATTTTTAATATTTATTAAAATAAATAATTTTATTTAGAAAAGAAAAATACATTACCCTGTCTTTGAAGCTGATGTTCTTGCTTTTTCCCATGATTTTCTGTATTTGTAAGTGTTTCTTTGAGTTCCTGTAACTTCTCTTGGCTTTGAAGTTGTGTAAGTCTCAACTGAACTTCAAGATCCTGCATATCAGAAAGCAAGTTGTTCCTATTTGAAGATGAAAGATGTTCTATGGCTCTCTTTGGTTGCTGATCCTCCTGCAAAGAAAATTCATTTCATACACTGAAAGAATTTCATTTCATACACTGAAAGAATATATGGTAAATTTTTAAAAGATGTAAATTCAAATGTCCATTTTTTACAGCACAGAATTTAAAACTAATTCAAACTATGAATTACATATAATTTACATGTTAGGCCATTTGAATTTACATAGATTTTTTTTCTGGTTCCTTAGGGAAAAACAAAAACCATTTAACATGAATTGTTTATATTGGCACTGGTTTAGATTTGCATGTATACATGCGTACATATTTCAGTGAACCACATATATGTAGTAATAGTAATTTGAGACAAGTAATATATACTTGTTTTGTTTCTAATATGGTATGTGATTTCCAGACTGGTTTTTTTTAGAAATAAAACACTGAAAAAAATAGCAACATACAGCCATTTGCTTCAAGTGTAATATTAGTTAAGTAGAATGTGAAAACTGAAATATATAATTTCACTTTATCATTGCAGGCAAAAGTTTAGACATTTAGTCTAATTGTATATTTTAATGCATCCTTAAAAAATGGAATTTGGTACAACCTATACATAATACAAAGTTAATACTGAAATTTCTCTGCAAATTTGAATGCACATTTACTAGTTATGTTCATTTAGGTGGAATAGTTCATTCAGAATAGGAAAATAGTGATCTTATTTCAATCAGTATTTTTTAACACATTCTTATTCCAAATGTTTCCTATAGCCAGCTTTCTATATGTGCTTTTAGATTGTTTCCCCATTCTTCTTTGCAAAACTCTCTTACTTCAGAAATATTCTTAAAGTCTCTTTTGCACTGCATGATTGAGACTTCCTTACAGATTATCAATAATATTCAAATCTGGTGACAGTAAACATCATACTTTTTCTTTCTTGTAAGTACTTCATAGTTGCTGACTTTGAGGTATGCTTTGTAATAATTTTTGTATGTAATAATTACATATTAATTATACACATTAATAATTATAGTGACTACTTGTAAACAAAAATGTTATAATATCCATGTACCTTGTTTTCTTTATTAGTCTGTTTGAGATAATCCTTCAGTGATTGTACTATATCAACTAAGATTAGTCTCTCTCTTTGCCAACCCTCCACTGATGGACCTTGTTGAAACTTATCACCATCATCAAGAGGTAGAGATTTTTCTGACAGAACAAGTATTTTGTAACTCTCGTCATATACCATCTTCAGCACAGTCTGAAAAGGAATTAAATGTTATTTAATGAGAACAAAAAGTCAACACTTAAGGCATTTATCATTTGAAAGTTCTGTTATGTTGTAATTTGTAAATTAAGATTCCTACATGCTGTGCCCATGAAGGAGAAGATCAATAACAACAACAACTTGGCGCCATGTCCAAGAATTCTTAGCACTATGTCCAATAATTTTACAGAGCACATCAAGAAATTGTAGCTTCCTGCAATAAAACCAGCAGAACAGCAAAAACTACGCTACTTTGAACAACATACATTTTGAGAAGGTATTTGGTCGATACCTAGAATGCTGTCAGCAACCCGTATCAACCATCAGTGCCAGTCAATAATGTGACACATTTTTAAAT
>JAEANM010017036.1:0-13081 GCA_017656035.1 Myanophis thanlyinensis
TCTCAGCGACCTTGCAACAGAAAACGTGTAAATGTGTCAAGATCTACATGGCCTGAATTTTACTGTATAAAATGGCCAACATACTACAATAGAACAACCCCCTACATAAAACGTCCTTTTGGATCTTGACACCAAGCCACTGACAAGCCAAGTGGTCAGTCGGTCCAGTTCTCCATTCCAAGTTAGACCTGTTTAGGGCTTTGGTGTAGAGATAGTCCTTGACTTAAAGCAACTGTTCAAAACTACAAAAAAGGTGACTCACAACTCTTTTTCATGGTCACAACCGTTGCAGCATCCGCGTGGTCCTGTGATGAAAGTTGGGGTGCTTGGCAACTGGGCTCATATTTATGATGGTTTCAGTGTCCCGGGGTCATGTCACATGATCCCCATTTGCAACTTTCAGACCCGCAACGTCAACGGGGAAGCTGGATTCACTTAACAGCCGTGTGACTAACTCAACGACTGTAGGGATTCAACTGTGGCAAGTAAGGTCGTAGAGTGGGGCGAAACTCACAACGACTGTCTTGTTTCGCAGTGAAAATTTTGGACTCAGTTGGAGTCATTAGGTCAAGGACTACCTGTATATCAAACAAGGCAAATCCTTGTCAGATCAAAGCCATAGTTTATATAGCCTGGCATTTCCCCCCAAATAGATGAACCATAATCACCCCAAATTTTCCTTTTCATTTCATTTATTTGATTTCTATACCGCCTCCCTCCCGAAGGACCCGAATTTATATTCAATGTGATATCCAGCTGTCCAGTGGTACAATTCAATTTTTTTAAATTACCAGTTCTGTGGGCGTGGCTTGGTGGGCGTGGCTTGGTGGGCGTGGCTGGGGGGGGTCATGTGACTGGGTGGGCAGTTTCTGAAAGCAGGGCAATAAAGATTAGGCTGGAAACAACACCTGGATGTTTCTTTCCTGCCTTCCTTACAGGATTCACCCTGTCAAGTGGGAAAAAACCAAAAGGAGATTTCTTCTAACAACCGGTTCTCCGAACCGCTTAGAAAATTTACTACCGGTTCTAGCAAACCAGCTAGAATCTGCTGAATTTCACCTCTGCAGCTGTCTCTTAATGCTAGTATTTGATGGCCTCAGATGCTAGCAATTCTATTTTTCTTGTACATTAAGATTGCCCCTGGAAATGATAACTATTATACAAGTTTTTGTTTGCTTTTCCCAATCACCTGCACTCCTGTGTGTGTTTCAGTGCCAAGGCAGTTGCTGGAAGAGGCAACACGTGAATCCCGAGAAGATCCCTTCTCAATCTCAGATTACACCCACGGTAATTATTCCGCCTTGATTTTAATCCACAGTACGCCTCCCTGGATGGAGAAATACCTGGGAAAGGCCTCCTTCCCACAACCTTCTCCTATATCTGTGGAGATTCTCAGTCATCCAGGTCATGGTTGTTCCAAAGGTGCTTTTCCAAAAGGCAACTGGATTTCCTTGGTTTTCTTTCTCCCAAAAAATGTTTCGCTTCTCATCCAAGAACCGAACTGAAGAAGCTTCTTGGATGGGAGGTGAAACATTTTCAAAGAAAACAAAAAACAAAAAACCAAGAAAGTCCAGTTGCCTTTTGAAAAAAACACCTTTGGGACAATCTTCCCCAACATTGATGTGGTCTAGAGGTCAACAGTCCTTGAATTTGTGAATTCCAGAAGAAAGCTGGGGCCACTATGTGGCTGCAGAGGAGTAGAAGAGAAAAGCACTGTGTATAAGAAGCACCAAAGTTTTCTCCAAGGACTTTGCTCCTTCCCATCCAAGAAATAGTTTTCCATAAAGGCTAAACCTGGTTAGTAGCCACCCAAGGCAAAACAAGAGTTGGATATGAAAAACAGTCCATTTAGAGAAAGGTAAGAAATCTTTGAATGAATCCAGCCAATTACAGGCTGGAAAAAATGAACAGAATCAATTGGAGGGATGATGTTCTTGATACATTTCCCCATAAGTTCCATCACATTATCACGTCTTCAGATAACAGACCAAGTTTTCACAATCTGTTTTGCACATTGAATAGAAAGCCACTGTAGAGAGGGCAGATACCCTTGGGATGGTTTCTCCAAAGAAATGCCTTTTGTTTGAGAATTCTGGGACCTAAATATCTAGCCCAGTTGGGCAAAATTTGCCCTTAGAGAAAAACCTGGAGAAGTCAACCCAAGGAAAGGAAGGAAGATGCTTCCTTGTGCCTCTTCCACCGACTCCTTTTCTACTGTCACATCCTATAAAGAACCCTTGACATCCTCCAGATGTTGCCATGCTACATCTCTCAACAACACCTGTTGGATCGAACCAGGCTGAGACATCCTGGGACTGGTAGCTCAACAAGGTCTGAAGCAGGTGTCTCCAACCTTGGCAACTATAAGACTTATGGACTTCAACTCCCAGAATTCAACTCCCAGAATTCTGGGAGTTGAAGACCATAAGTCTTATAAAGTTGCCAAGGTTGGAGATGCCTGGCCTAAAGGATTTACACCTTCAGTCTGCAAGATGGAGGAGAAGGCATCCTCAGTGGCAGTAGGAGGTGCCTAATAGATGCAAACAACATTTTGTATTCTCCCTCTGTGAAATCCATTCTCCAGCTTTCGAATCCAGCATCTCTTTCGCCTCAGTTGTGCTGGGTGCCTCTTGCCCTGAAGAAAATTCTCAGTGGGACTCTTCTTTTCCCACTCTGTGGCTCTTTTCTGGTTTCCCCACAGCACGAGATTTCAGTTGGGCTCCCCAAGGGAAAACTGCATTCCGTCTCAAGAGCCCTGTTGTATCTCCATAGATAATAAACCTGTAGCAGCCTGTAGGACTGACATAATTCCCTTCTATTAGAACATAATCCCTTCCTGGGATCTTTGCTACTGGTACATGGAAACACGTTGCCAAATAATAGCAAGATGATTTCCTGCTAGCTTCTGATGAGAAATGAAACGGTTGTGAATTCCCACCACATCGTAAGCTTGGTTCAAGGGCCATTTGGCTCTTTTGTTGTTGATGGCATAGCATGTTATACATAGCAGACTATTAGGTTCACTGCAATGTGGCAAGCCAGAAACGCATTCATCTGGTAACCACATTGTGCCGTCAGGGCTGTGATAAGTGCGAACAGACCTAGCGGCATGTCTCACCTGAGGTCTCTGGCAGTCAATCTGTGGAAATAAGAGTCATAAATATCGCTTCCATTTTTGCCCCGTTTAGAACATTTGGGATGGGTTGGGTAGAGAAGCAAAATGACTGCCTTAAACGTTCCTTGTTCCCTCAACAGGACCTGATCCCACCTCACATTTTGAAGTGTGGTCCTCATACCTTCCATCTGGCTGAAGTTGCATACTCCTGGCCACGCGCATCTGAAAAAAAAACCTCCTGTGAGATCGTATCAACTGAACATCATCATGAAAACGGCATCAGCAATGCCATTTGCTTGATGGTGTCATCGGTGACACTCTCCCACTTCCTTGTCTGAGGTCATTCCTGCTTCTTCTGGAGCTTTTGACCACCAAAACTAGTGGCACAGAGGAAGGCCTAGGTTTCGGTCACCCATCCCCTAT
This sequence comes from Myanophis thanlyinensis, assembly GCA_017656035.1. Classification (NCBI taxonomy): domain Eukaryota; kingdom Metazoa; phylum Chordata; class Lepidosauria; order Squamata; family Homalopsidae; genus Myanophis; species Myanophis thanlyinensis. Next base: position 3,539 of record JAEANM010017036.1, read on the forward strand.
CTGGAAGGTGTGGCCTTCAAAAGATTCACGAACCACAAGCGATCTAGACTAAGAACAAGAACTGTGTTCTCTTGCTACTGGAGGCATCCTTAGTAAGACCATCCTGTCCCCTTATTTGCTGCAGGTGGCTGGTATACCGGGCCGAGGCTGTCCAAGCGATTCCAAGAAAATCTGATGATATTTACTAACTCTCTGGAAACAATAGCCCATATCTGGGGTACGTGCAATCCATCTTGGCCGTATGGGAGTGCATGGTGTGACATGAGTTTTCATCCTACACAAGACCCAACCTTTGACCTCCACAGGTCATTGTTCCCTTACCAGATTCCTTCTTGTTTTCAACCGTGGCAGAGCTTCTAATGTGCTTGAGAAGTTCTTCAAACTTCAGGGAAATATTCAGAGGAGTTTCTGCCTTGAAATTGTCATGTGTTCAACAGTCTAGCCCAGTGATGGTGAACTTTTTACTTACCGAGTGCCGATGCCATCTGCACTTACGTGTGGCTCCTCCATGGGCACTGCATGTGTAACCGCATTATCCGTGCATGCATGCAGCTTTTGCATGTGCAATGCACGTGTGCTATACACAGCACTCACACACACATGAGCAATAGCGTGTGCATGTGCAGGAGAGCACCAAAGACCAGCTGGATTTCCTGCTGCAACAGGGCGACAGTTCCTGTGCGAACACATGCACAGCGGAGGCCCGAAGACCAGCTGGGTCTCTGCAATCAGGCATGCATGCATGTGCAATTGCATGTGCATGCTCAGCTGGAGGTAAGTTGGCCAACAGCTTGTGTGCCCAGCATGATGGCTCTGCGTGCCACCTGTGGCACCTGTGCCATAGATTCACCATCATGGGTCTAGCCCAATTAAACATCAACAGCTGGACTAACAGGAATTGTTCCATGATGTTTTGTATCCTGATATAAAATGTTTTATGATAATTTTATGTTGCAAGGTGTTTTATAAAATCTGCCAAAATCTAACTCCACAGGAATCACGCATCCCAGATTTGGTAAATTGGGATTCTGTAAATTAGCCAATTTAAGGTACCTTAGTTGAAAAAGATTTTGCCCTACCGTATGTACCATTTTGCCTAGTTAAAGGTTGCAGACACAAGAATTTTAATAGTATATAGATAGATTTTTCACAATCCTTTGGGATTCAACTCGCCCTGTGATTCTTTCATTTGTCTCTCTCACCATTGAGAATTTAGGGCAAGTTTATATCCAGCCTCGAGAACAGAAAGCTATTTAACTTTTCATCTTTAGGATTGAGGAATTAGAGGATGTGGTTCATATCACATGCAAAACCACACTGTATGTTGGTTGAACATTAGTAGAGAAGTAGCAGGCTGATTGTCCTTAGTTTTCATTAAATGTAAGAGAAATTAAATTTCTCTTTAATTAAAAAAATGCAGAGAAGAGCAACGAAGATGATTAGGGGACTGGAGGCTAAAACATATAAAGAACGATTGCTGGAACTGGGGATGTCTAGTTTGATGAAAAGAAGGACCAGAGGTGACGTGATAGCAGGGTTCCAATATCTCAGGGGCTGCCCCAAAGAAGAGGGGGTCAAGCTATTCTCCAAAGCATCTGAGGACAGGACAAGAAGCAACAGATGGAAACTAATCAAGGAGAGAAGCAATCTAGAATTAAGGAGAAATTTTCTGGCAGTTAGAACAATTCATCAGCGGAACAACCTGCCTCCAGAAGTTGTGAATGCTCCAACAACTAGAAGTTTTAAAGAAGAGATTGGATAAACATTTGTCTGAAATGTTGTAGAGTTTCCTGCCTGGGCATGGGGTTGGATTAGAAGACCTCCAAGGCCCCTTCCAACTCTGTTATTCTATTCTTTTCTAAATTTATTTATTTTTTCTCCTGGCCTCACCAGTTACTTTTGGGATTGCAGGACCCATGAGGCTACTAGAAAGCCAAGTACAGTCCTCTACCTGGAGAAGCATTCGAGGGAACTGTGATGAGTTTAGTAAACAAAGGTTGAACGAGCCATGGCTTATTGTGGGTTTGTGAATTCAGACAATGTATTGAACATCATGTTCTCTCTTTGCAGGTGTTCCCGAGAAGGTGGGCTTTTATTTCCTTTGTGGGGTCTCTGGAGGGCTGATGTTTCTCCTCCTCTTCTTTGTCCCTAAAACAACCTTCTTGCATGACCTCAAAGGGGCCTTCAAAAAGGCAGATGTGACTGACTCCTTGCAGCTGGAGACAACCAAGTTACAGGATGACCAAGATGAAGAAAACCGGGAGGAAAGCTCTTCTGAATCCTCTTTTGGCCAGCTCACCTCCAATTACCGAAACGCCAACATCTTTGGGCCGGAACTGACCGCGGCCTTGGAAGGGGCAGCTGATCAAAGAGGCCACGAAGGCAACGAAATCTGGATCCCCAAGGAATACAGCCCATATGCCACCCACAAAATTAAGGCGGCCACCAAATGAGAAGGACCAAGCTTGGAAGTTGGGTACAGCGAGCTGCACTGGGTGAATGCATTAAAAGCCCTTCATTTATGATCACGATTGGGACCAGAAAATACGTTGTTAAGCGAAGCAGTTGTTAAGTGAGTCCTGCCTGATTTTAGGAGCTTTTGGATAGGGTTGTTAAGAAAATCAACTGCAGTTAAGTGAATCGCAGTCAAAACCCAGCTTCCTCCATTGGCTTTTGTTTGTCAGAAGCTGGCAAGCTGGCAAGGTTGCAAATGATGATCAACTGACTCCTCAGGATGCTGCAATGATCATCAATCTATGCTAACTACCAAGTACCTGAATTCTGACCGTGTGACCGCAGGGATGCTGCAATTGGTTATGAGTACCAATAGCAGTAGCCCTTAGACTTATATACCACTTCACCATGCTTTGACAGCCCTCTTTAAGCAGTTTACAGAGTCAGCATCATTTCCCCCAAACAATCTGGGTCCTCCTTTTACCCACCTCGGAAGGATGGAAGGCTGAGAGTCCACCTTGAGCCTGGTGGGATTCGAACTGCCCAATTGCAGGCAGCCGGCTGTCAGCAGAAGTAGCCTGCAGTACCACACTCTGACCACTGCACCACCAAGGCTCATATCTGCTGCATGTTCCTTTTTTTCAATGTTGTCGTAACTTTCAGCGAACGGTTGTCAGCGGAGGACTACCTCTCTGTGAAGTTCAGAGTTGGTACGCATGGAGGCGAGTTTGTGACCCCACCCGCCTTAAAAGGATTGAGGGGGGTGGGGTGGAGAGATGCAGTGGACACAGGTACCTTTCCTGCAAACTCAGGGCCAATTCCTTTGGCCACGTTTGCTGAAAACGCTGCTAATCATGTAACATTCTGTTTTCAATATCATTTTTCAATATAATATCGTATAGGAGGGTTGGGGAATTCACCGGAGAAAGCAATGACGTTTGGGGAAAAAGATATTAGCAATGAAAGGAAACCAGGCCACCAAAGAACACGGTGGTTGGACACTATCAAAGCGGGCACCCACCAGCCAGAGCAAGAAGAAACTCAAAAGAATTGTGCAAGATCAGAAGTCATGGAGAGACCCGGCCCAGACAGAATCACCAAGAGTGGGACACGACTGAATGGATAACATCATCATCCTAGTTTCAGTTCTGTATGTTATTAGATTGCTAGGAGTCGGAAGGGAAAATATGCAAAATTCTCCCTTTCCAAATGATGTCAACCATGTAGTTCCAGACTTGGGGGTGTCTTTTAAAGCCTGAAATTATTCTGATGAAAAGAATTTGGAAGTTGAACCTGCCCACCTGTCAGGAGACATCAAGGCTGGGAGAAGTCTAGACTGTTAACTTTTAATTTTCTCTTGCTTAGTTCATGTAGTAAACCGTGGATGACTGCCTCGATCCTTTAATCCTAAAAGCCCCAGGGATAGCTGAGCTGAGCGTATCTTTTAGTATCCAGAGACGTGCGATTTTTTCCCCTTTCCTGCCTATTCCGTCAGCGCCGTTTCTGTGTATTACATTTCTCGCATTCGTAACTTGACCTAAAACTTTAATGTGTGCATCTGCATAAAAATAACACATGGATGTTTAAGCTGTGTGAAAATTGTATTCTTTCAAAACGGGGTTTTTGTTTTGAGAGGCGTTGTTGTTTGTGGCACATCAATCTGCAGATGGACTTTAGTGTGCAGTGTTATTTAAATGGGTAACTTCAAACGGTGATTATTGACAATGTAAAAACCCAGGCAAAGATAACTTTGACTCTTCTCCTAGTATCTCAGATGATGGTTTTTGGATTTCTCTTCTTTTTTGGTCACCAACTGTCGTGGTAGAAGCAGGTTAGAAGAACCAGCTGTCAAAATATCTCAGGACACTAGATGAACCTTACTAGGCTACTGATCCTTTGAACATGGACAGGGAAAAACAGCTGAATGGGTAGCACCAGTTTATCTCCAGATGGTGCATAGCTTTTTATTTTTTTATATATATACAGCAGAAAAAAACATTTAACCAATATATATGGCACACTGTTGTTGCTAATTTCTGCCTGGATAGTTTCTTGAGATGAGCTGAAAGGCAAAAGGGAATTAGGTTGTTCCCTCCCACATTTGGGTAACCAAGTATCTCCACAAAAAACAAACATATAACTATGCTTGGTGAAAACTGCTGAAGGGGAAGGGAGCCTGTGGCCCAGATGTTAATCCAACTGCCTATGATACAGGTGACCCAGGTTCAAATCCCATAAGGGTATGACCAGCTGATGAGAGCCAAAAAGCTTGAAATAGATCTATACTGGCCTCCCTGAAATTTTAAAATACCAGCAGAAATGTATATATATTATTAATTTTATTTAGCGTATGGCAAAAGGCTTTTGGTAAATTCTGGCCATTTGGCTTTATGAAAATCCCATCTGGGTCTGGGTGTGGAGCGAATTAGGGGATCTAAATTCCGATTTCAAGCAAAACAGGATGATTCTCCAGATCTTTCATGGTTATTTGGAAGTGGCTGCATCTTTGGGCCTTCTGAGACAAAGCACAAATCTGGGTTAGTTGCATATTTCCAGGCAGCAGATTGGAAAGTGCCTTTGTCTTTGGCATCAAAAAATCAAGTGGACTTTATTTGCAACAGCGCAGTCATAATTTGTGATTTAGATGGATGAAGTTCGATCCCAAAGACATTTGAAGGGCCACACGTGGTTTGAGAAAACCATCCTGATAGGATTTAGCACATTTCTCTGTCTCTTTAAAAAAACAAACAAACACGGAATCTTTTCAAAAGATTTAATAACATTCACACTGTTTCTCTATCACTTCAATTTCAGTGGAGTGAAATCTACTTAATGGACCAGTTTGGGTGGGGCGGGGGGGGGGGGGAAGAGGAGGAAATTCCATTACTGCCAAATGTTTATTACATTACAAAGTGTTGGTGGCGATTGATGTCATCTGGATCCATTGGTGTCATTCATCTAATGCCATTATGCAAATGAAAATAGCTGCAATTGATGTCACATTCATGTCAATTCACGGGCTTTGCCTGACGCTTCCGCGAAGAGGTGTTCAGATGGAAATTTGGTCTCTTGCCTGTGAAGTCTAATGCTAAAAGAGGTGTCTTAAAAATCAAGATTTCAAACGTGCATCTTTTCTCACCACCTGGTTTTGCTTCTGATTAGTGTTAATGGTTTACTGGAACAACCCATTGTAGGCAGTGGTGGAATTCAATTTTTTTTACTACCGGTTCTGTGGGCGTGGCTTGGTGGGCGTGGCTGGGGGAGTGTCTTGTGACTGGGTGGGTGGTTTCTGTAAGGAGGGCAATAAAGATTCAGCTAGACACAACACCAGGATGTTTCTTTCCTGCCTTCCTTACAGGATGAACCCTGTAAAGTGGGAAAAAAACAAAAGGAGATCTCTTCTAATAACCGGTTCCCCGAATTGCTTAGAAAATTCTAGCGAATTCTGCTAGAACCTGCTGAATTTCACCTCTGATCGTAGGTCTCTTTATCTCTTTATTAAATTTATGTACCATCCATCTCACTATCGAGGGACTCTGGGCAGTTGACTAGGGCAGGGGTCCCCAACCACCAGCCCACAGCTTACTAATGGGCCATGGCCTGTTCGGAACTGGGCTGCACAAGAGGCAGGCTGACATGCATGTGTGCGCACAGCTCCACTGGCATGAGTGATGGGCCAGTGCATGCATGTGCGCACACAGCTCCACTCACACAAGTGACAGGCCAATGCCTGTGAGTGGAGCTTCATGCACGTGCTGGCCCATCATTCACACAGCCCAGTTCCTTCCTCCCTGCCCCAGTTGAGCTGCCAAGCTGCAAAGGTTGGGGATCACTGGATGAAGGTTAGGTTGTATACCCTATGTTTGTATATATTCTTGTATAGGTAATGTACAAGCAACAGATCGCTAGGAATATCTGTGTAGATGTGACTTTTCAAATGAAGGGGCATCATATGTACACAAATGGTACCCCTAAAGAGATGTGGTTGGTGGAAACTGGCTTCACCCTTAAACCTCGGAAGGAGTCTTGTACTGTCTGTAAATGTCTTGGTTGTTACTGTCCTCACCGTGCAGAGAGCTCAGAACTCTTCATCAAAGGTCCAGCTGACCAGTCACTGAGTTGCAATTCAGCATCCAAATTGTCTCCTAGTTTGTCCTCCAAGTCTCCTTCGAGGCCAGACTAACCCTCCTGCACTGCAGCTCGACATTAATCACCTGACATGCCCCATCTCACCCCATCCTGCCTCACCTGTGTCAACGAGGATGACAGGAATAAGCTGCCAAGCTGAACTGCTAAAAATGTTGATGTTACCTAGTTTGGGTATGGAAGCATTTGCAAGCATCTGCATCTGAATGTATTCTGTGTTTCTGTGCTTTGTGTGATTGTACCGACGGAGGCTCACTCAATTTCGCTGCACGCCTGTCGCGCACTGACAACAAAGGATTGAATTGAATTGAATTGAATTGAAGGAAACAACCCAGCCCAAAGAGTACCCAGGCCTCCACAAGGAGAACATTAGCATTCTTCTGTCCTGTATCTTCCAGCATCCCTGAACATGAAGACATGCAGATGAGGCCATCAGACAGTCACTGGTTTCTCCTTTTTTGGACAAATTGATCAGTGAATCCAACTCTGATGAGTGGAACTTCCAATCTTGGGATACAAAATATAGGCTTTTGCAAGCCGTTGCAGAAGACTGAATCTGAATGAGCCCGAATCTCAAAATATTCCATCTGCTTGAAAATCTTAAATTTCCTATTTATTCGTTTCTATGAATACAATTGACACTTGGGACTGTTGGCTGCCAACCATCCCTCCTACTTTATGTCCAGCTGGTTCCAGGAGATTTCATCACACTTAGTCGATCTCTTAAGACATGTAGATAATGTATTTACCAAGCTTGCAAGGAGTAAAAAGTACAACATTCAGAAATATAAAACGTCTCTCTTTACACATTTCTGGATACTGTACAAGGACAAGAATTAGAATTCAAAAGTAAATACAGTATCCTGCATTTCAATTTTGCATCACCATGCATCAAGGAATTTTTAAAAAATGAAGTAACATAAAACCTCTGTCTGTCTTGCAACTGGCTTACGGCAAGACCAACTAGTATAAAGACAAAATAAAAGATCTGGTTCCTTTACAGACAGATTGTTCATCTCAATATTGTACTGTCTAGGGCAGTGACTAACTCACCACAGCCAACTCAATGCAGCACAAGAGTGATACTAATATCATATTAATATCAAACAAAGGATGAACTAGAAGCCTTAAAGAAAATATGCAAGAAGGAGGGACAGAATGAAGTGTGAATGACAAGAATTAAAAGATGTTTTTATTTATTCTAAATAATTAAACTGAATTGTTAAATTGTCCCACGGTGACTTGGCTGCGGCAAGTTGTCCCATTCTGACTTGAAGTGATGTGGACTTCAATTCCAAGAATTCCCCTGTTGAAGTTGAAGTCCACACATTTTTTAAGTGGCCAAAACTGAAAATACTGGTCAAGGACAGCCTTAATTGCGTAGATTTGCAAATCCAGTGGAATTCCATAGGATCAGATCTTTAATAAACCTGGTTGGTTTAAAAATGACTTCTGTAGAGGAAAACCAAAAGAGGTTCTCAATTGATTCTCTACCTGGAAACCAACATTCAAAACCTCTGGCTAACGTGAGTTTGCCAGCTGAAACACCACCACAATCCAAATTCAGGTTACACAATGACTAAACTTCTTAGTTTCACTCTTTTTTTCCCCTAAGCAGTCCTATGCAATAATACACAAGGTTTAAGGATGTTTAATCTTCTCGGCCACATACTTATACGGTGGTTCATCTCTGAAACATTCTGAGACAAAGCCAGAAACGTGTTTTGATTCATCTTTGATCATTTGACACAAGGTGGGTTATGATCCCTTATCAGGGATGTGTGAATGCGCTTGGCCAAATATATATATTTGTAGGATTCATCCTCACGATCCGTTAAAGTGCTTGCTTAAAGCACTGTGGAAGGAAATCAAAATGGTTTAAGAACATTTCCTTCTTCTTACAATAGCGGTGATATGTCTATAGCAGTGGTGGCAAACCTTTTACTTACTGGGTGCCGAAATGCACATGCTTTGTGTGTGCCATCCGCACTTGCATGCGGCTCCTCCATGTATGCTGCATGTGCAACTGCAACATCTGTGCACACATGCAGCTTTTTACATGTGCAATGCACACGCACTGTGTGCAGGCACTCATGCACACAGGAGCAATAGACCAGCTGGATTTCCTGCTGCAATCGCGTGCATGTACAGCAAAGGCCCAAAGACCAGCTGGCTCTCTGCAATAGTACATGCATGCGTGTGCAATCGCATGTGCATGCTCAGCTGGAGGTAAGTCGGCTAACAGCTTGTGTGCCCAGCAAGGTGGCTCTGTGTGCCACCTGTGGCACCCGTGCCATAGGTTCGCCATCACGGGTCTATAGAGATTCTCAGTCATTTAGGTCATGGTTGTCCCAAAAATGCTTTTTCCACAGGCAAACTGGACTTTGTTTTCCCTTGAAGAACTGAAGAAGCTTTTTGGATGAGAAGGAAAATGTCTTGAAGGAAAAACGAAGTCCAGCTGCCTTTGGAAAAAGCACATTTGTGTACAATAGTGGTGATATAATTATACACGTTTGACTCAATCGTGAGCTCTGATACATTCACACATTGCAGCAATTGTTCAAAATGTCAGCTAGCTGTCCAGCTCATCATCTCTTCCTTTCTACCCCTCCAAATTTCTGTTATTATTAGTTATAACATCTCAGGCATGGTTTGGGCCAAGAAGCCGTTAAAAAAAAAAAGTTTATTGGAAGAAAAGCTAAGAAGGCTAACTAAAATTGGCTTTTGTCTGTGGGAAGCTTCTTCCTTGCTTTCTTGCCAGCGAATTCATGAACAGCCAGCTCAGAAAATAGTTAATCTTATCGAATTTTAACCCATTTTCTAGGTCACAGAGAGAATTCAGGCCTAGCTACCACCCAAGGATATTTTATCTATCCTGAAGATGAAACTTCATCTAACATTTTGGAAGTCAAATGGCAGTCTTGCTTGTCAACAAACAAAACA
>JAEANM010017037.1:0-13080 GCA_017656035.1 Myanophis thanlyinensis
ACGGCGAGGCATCTTTTTCCAGAAGAGGCCCGTCTCGTCACAATTAAAAACTTGCTGTGGGACGTAACCTTCCTCAGTCACCAATTCCTCAAATTTTTGTACAAATTCATCGGCCAATTTCTGGTCAGCACTAGCTGCCTCGCCATGCTGAACAACAGAGTGAATTCCAGTCCTCCTCTTAAATTTCTTGAACCACCCACACGATGCCTTAAACTCCGGGTGTGATTGTGGTTCCGAAGTTCCTTCACCTGCATCCTTCTTCACGAGGTCATTAAAGATGGCCGTTGCCTTTTCGCAAATTATCGTTTTGGTCACTGTGTCTCCAGCTATCTCTTTCTCCTTTATCCATAGGAGTAACAACCTCTCCATTTCATCATTCACTGGCGACCTCCTCTTTGAAATAACAGAGAGGCCTTTAGAAGGAGTTGTAGCTTTTAGGGCTTCCTTATGCTTCAGAATCGTACTGATTGTGGATGGGTTACGGCCATATTCTTTCGCGAGATCAACCAAGCGCATCCCTTTTTCATACTTTTCTATTATCTCTTGCTTGGTTTCTATGGACAAGAGAACTCTCTTCTTCTTCTCATCAATTTTCTTGGGGGCCATAGTGAATCAGCAATCACAAAAACTGACGAAAAACACTTTGTGCTTTGCTGGATTTCGCTAGCGTGAGATTGAGAATGCAGCGTGGTGCGTTACTCTCATCCCATACACAAAGATCCCTCCTAGCCAATGGGATGCCAGGAAGATGCTGGGAGATAACCAATGGCAGAGCAGCTCGGACGCGCCATTTTCAAACCAAGATCAAACTGCGCAAATTAGCGCGAATTTTGAAATGTTTGGCCTTTCGTATCTTGAAACATATTTCGTAACTAGAGATGATATTTTCTCAAAGATGCGCTTCGTAACCTGAAACTTTCGTAACCAGAGTCTTTCATAAGTAGAGGTACCACTGTATTTCTTTTTTTTTTTTTTTAAAGTCAGATGTTGTGGTCTATCCAGCGCTTTGAAAGACTTCCAAAGACCTGCATGATAAAAATTATCAAAAGTTTTGAAGTTGTCAATAAAAAGTAGAGGTATTTTTAATATTCTCTTGCTGTGTCTCTAAATTAGCTAGAAGATCATATGTTCCCTTTAAATCTCCATCTCTACAAATTGTGAAATAGACCAATCTATTCTAGATCTGAGGCCATGCAGTTTTTTTCCACAACTGTTGTCAGAGAGCTGCAACTTTATGGTTCCTTGCCTAGCCTCTTTTAATTGCTCCTCTATGGGCTTTCCTATTTGCTAGTTGTTTTCTAGACTATCTGATTTCCACTTCACTGCAATCCTGCCCAGTGCAGAATTCAAATTAAAGCATTCCAACTAATTGCTATCCAGCCCATCTAGAAACACATCCATTAAAGAGAATTCTGCCACTGTTAGTTGACTGGTTCCCTTACTTAACCACTCTTTCTACTAAGAAGATTTTGTAATATTTGGTAAGGGTTTCCCTTTCTGTAACTGAAAACTATGAGTCCATATTCTACACAGTGAAATAATAGATTAAAAAAACTTGGCCTCCTTTTGCATATGAAAAATTATTATTATATCCTCTTTGAGTCTTATCACTCTCAGTTTCTTCAGGTCCCTACATAGTCCTCTGACATCCCTTCTGAATCTGTTCTATTTTTTCTCTATCATACTCACAGTGTGGTTTCCAGGCCAATATTGGCTGGGAGATTCTGAGAGTTGTGGTCCAGAGAACTGAAAGCTGCCAAGGCTGAGAAACAATGAGCAAAATAAACTAAAACAATTGTTTCCCAAGTTTTCTATTTTCTGACACAACTTAAAATCGCTTCTGCTTTTTTTTTTGCAGCTGCATGAAATTGCTAATTCAGTTTCTTATTAGCTATGTTTCAAAATTTAGGCCTTCTGTTTCTTAAGCGAAAAAATTCATATCCCTCTTAAAATTCATTCTGTTTTTTCAGTCTGGTTGGTTTTTTTTTTTTTTTGCATGTTCAAAACCATTTTGTAAGTTATTAAAAAAAAGGGAACTCCTAAAGTGAATAATTAAAAAGAGCAAATGAAGCATTTCAGGTCTTAGTCTCCTAATTAAATACACATCTAAGAACAACATAGGCAGTGCTGCATATTTTGATTCTAGAGAGATTGCTTTTCTAAAGGTCTAGAAAAATGCTTCCAAAAAGCATTTAGGAATTTCAGATCCTTCAAAGAGATATTACTTCATCAGAAAACTACAACTTCACTGTACAGAAACTTTCCACTTGGCAGCTAGCACTTATTTTGCTATCAGGTTTCAGGCAATGAATGTCAAGAAGAAGTTGATTCTGCTGCTTGATCTTAAATACAGAGGTCAAAAATACTTTTCATCTTCTGCAGATGCTTTGGGTTCTAACTGCCAGAATGGGTCCAGATGTTGCTTAATGCCATGGTGATAATCACTCTTAAAAACATTCATTTGCAGCACAAAACCTGGCCGTGTTGGGATGGTTGTTTTAGAAATTAAAGCCAGTTATTTGGTGTATTGTTTGTATCTAAAAGAAGCTGTGATAAGGGAAAACCTGGAAACATCGTGGATATCTATTTTCACGATGTACCTATCTTTTGCTCTAGACACCATGTTCAGGTTACCATAGAGCTGGCCAGTCTTCACAGAATGGTTCAACCACCACTGCAGTGAAGAACGGGCATTATCTTTGACATATGAAAATCTTCACATGTCAAGGGCAAACCTTTTATCTAGCTGACATTTTGTTGTATTTTTCTCTTGAAAACAATGCCTATGACAATCTGGACACAATGCTGTTATCTGTCTTTCACAGATCCATTTTACAAAAAAAGAACTGAAGCGGTACATATCCAAACAAAGAGCAGCTGTGCTTTTATTATATAGATATAGAATGAACTCAAGCATACTTATAGCTGACAGAAATAGGCAGTATGCTGTGTTCAAAGTGGTTCGTTTAATGGAATAAAATAAAATGTGACATTATACACAGTTGTAAGCACAGCTAACTAGGTTTTTCTTGTGACTTTAGGGGTTGAGGATTACTCTTGTGCAGTATTTTATTATTGAAATATGGATCTGTATCAAAAATCCAACTGTTTAGAGCAGAAATCCTGTGATTTTGGTTTCAAGAGTGGAAATATTTTTGGGGAGGAAGCTTCTCTGTAGTCTCTCCTTTTCTAAATCTTTCCTTGCTGTTCAATAAAGGCAAAGGAATTCAAATTCTACATCATCTGCCAGCCCCAAAATCTTTACACTTTGGCCCTATGTAATGTCCAGGGAAACAGCCAGATCATATAGAGGACTGGTAGCAATAGTGTCTAATGCAAGACTGGATTGATCATTCCTGTCACTTCTAGAAGTTTATGGGAATATAAATCAAATCAAATTTCAAATTCAAATTTTATTGGTTACATACACAGTCATACATGTTACAATATGCAGTGAAATGCTTATGTGACCGCCCGAGACTGCGATTGATAGTAGGGCAGGAGAGTAGACAAAATGGGAGGGTAAGATAGGAAATAAGTTAGGGATAGTTGGGAAGATGGGAGTTAGATACAGTCGTGGTTCCTGTTATAGTCCTGTGTTTTCTTGTGGTTCCTGGTTTAGTGTCCATATTGCCTGTGAAAGAAGCTTCTTCTCAGTCTCCCTGTGTTGGCCTTCAGAAAGCGAAAACGCTTTCCTGACTGCATTGTGGTAAACAGTCTATTATTGGGGTGGCTGAGGTCCTTCACTAATATAGATTTTTAATGCCTTTGATAACACTACCTGCTATTGTTAAAGATATTGATCTTAGATCTGTATTATTCTGATTCACTTTCCATACCATCTTTGTTCAATAAACACTTCATTGGAAGCATACTGTTTATCAGCACAAATTATTTAAATTCAAGGGGGAAAAAATTACCGTACTTGCTTTTTTTCATTTAACTAAATGCTGTTCAATTGTATATGAAAGTGGATTTGCTTTAGGAATTATTTCAAAGAAGAGAATTTTGGAGACATTTTCATTTCAACTGGACTGACATTCTCCATAGACAGCAGGGAGAATGGTTCGCCCTCAATGTATATTCTAGTGATGTGTCCTGTCGGGGTTGGTGGAAGTAGTCTTGCTGCTGGGGGGGGGGGGGAATTGGCATGTTTACCATTGGGTTGTTTGTCAGTTCTTTGATTGTGATATTGTTCACAACAAGAACCATGTCTGCATCCAACTCCCACCTTCCCAACTACCTTTAACTATTTTTCTAACCCCCCCCCACTCTCCCTTCCTACCTAACTTACCTGCGGTTGCGTAAGCATTTCACTGCATATCGTACCATGTATGACTGTGTATGTGACCAATAAATTTGAAATTGAAATTGAAATTGAAATTCTTGATTGTTGGTCTGATGTTAATCTTAGAGTTAATCTGTTCTTGTCTGAGTGTTGATTGCTGTTGGGGAAGTGTTTTGGTCTTTTTGCTCCATTTTTGGCTTGTTGATTGTCTCTTTTGCACAGTGTTTAGATGTTATGGAATGTGTACCTTTGATTTATTGAATAGCTCTCTATCAAATTGAATAGTATGTGATTAGACAGAGGTTGATAAGATCTATGAGACTGAGTGTTTGAATCTTCATGTATCCGGATAGCTAATTCTAGGTCTCTGGAAGCTATGGCATGACATGAGACCATGATTTCATCTTCATCTATTGTCACATCTTTGATTCTTTGACAGCACTGTTGATAAAGGTAGTTGATGAAATATTTGCTTCCCACTGTGAGGTGCCCCAGCTTTTTTTGTCAATTCTTTCAAAATGTTCTAGGTGGGGATCCCTGGTAATGATATAATTGGACAGCGAGGTATGTCAGGCTTGTTTGTTTTAGTGTGGGAGAATGGATCCATTGCTTCTCATCCCTACTGTTCCTCTTTGGTAAGTAAACTTTGAAATAGTTCTTTCCCTGAAAAGATTCAGAGGCATCTTTAAATTTCAGGATTGATGAGAAATGTTTAAGTCTTCTACTTCTTCCTCAGAGAAACCAGTTGGGTTTTCTGATTGATTAGAATATTTGGAGTTTTAAGAGCATGAATTTTGTCCTTTTACAAAATGTCAGTTATTGTTGGGGAAGGGGAATGTTTGAGATAACCCCAGCTCTAATGATACATAACATGGCTGCCATATTTCAGGTGACTAAAGACATTTACTAGAAAGCAGTCAGCTGGGTTTGCTCCAGGAAGTGCATGAAGTCAAAGGGCATTTTACTAAATAATGAAGGCTGGCACTTTTCAGCATGCCAGATTGTTTGGTTTGTTTTTTGTTTTTTAAATCATTTTAAACAATTACATTTGATAAAACAAGGAGCTCATACATACCAGAGAAAATGCCTGACTATATTTTGGCTATGAACCACATTTTCTCTTCCTATTCTATAGGTTAATTTATTATTTATGTTACCTGGGATATAGTTTTTGAAGATTTTTTTGCAGGGGGGTATTGAATGTATTTCCTATGTAGGAAATGTCATCTGCTTTCCCACTGCCTCTTAGCTCAAATTAGATAACGTTATTTTTTAAACCAAATCATGTGTCCATCAAAGCATATCAATAATTAAAAGTTTGAAGAATACCAAATCGTAATGAATCATTTTGTATAAAGAGCCTTCTACCTCTATATCTGACATTAAATTTTATTGCCATACAAGAAACTACTGATGTCATTACGTTTTTCCATTCCCTCCCTAAAATTATAGGCACTTTCCTTTAAAACAGCCCCCCACCCCCCGATGCTGCTGCCCCCCTGCCCCCCACCGCCAATGCTGCCCCCCTGACGCCACCCCCACCCCCCCACCCCCCAATGCCAACGCCGATGACGCCCCGCTCCCCACAACGCCGACGCCACCGACGACCCCCAACGCCAACGCCCCCCCCCACTGATGACGCCCCCCCCGTCCTCTTTTTTGGCTATGAAATATGGTCACCCTACTATACACAATTATTCTAGGATTTACATGAATAATATTGAAATATTCATAGACATGTCTGAAGAAAAAGCAATGGAAATGGCAAATATTTTTATTCTAAAGGCATATTCATGTTTAATTTTCAGAAACAAAATGAGCTAGTATGAAGTTGAGTATGATAACCTGCATTTTTAAGCAGCAAACCAAGTCTGTAACTTGACTTAATTGTCAAAGCTTCATGTCCTCCAGTAATTGTTTTCATAGAATTATAAAATTGGGAGTCATCTAGTTCAATTCCTTGAACAATGCAGGATCTGCTAAAGCATTTCATAAGCTTTTAAAACCTCAAGTGAAGGAACATACATTTCAAGAGGCAGCTTTTTCCACTGGTCAACAGCTATAATATATGACCTGAATCTACTGCCTCACAGGTTCATCCCATTGGTTATGGCCATCCCTTTCAAGACTACAGATAGTACATTTATTCCCTACTCTGTAAGGCTTTTTGATATCTGGAACATGCCCTCTCTTTCCCTAACTAAGCTCTTTAGTTTGGAGAAGTAAAAATGTTTAGTTTTACTTCTCCAAACTAAGTACACCCAGTTTATTAACTATTCCACCTAGAACTTGATATCCAGTTCCAAGTCTTGCTGTAAGTGTAATATATTATTGTTATTGTCGTTGTTGTTGTTGGTGGTGGTGGTTGCACAATCAGCCAGGAGTTTAGACAGGATTCGGCATTTTTATCCATACTATCAAGCTCTTCCCAAGGATCTAGGATAGGCAGATGTCATTCTCTGATAGGGTTAAAAGTGTCATCATAGGATATAAACTCTTCCAAGTAAAGCTGCCTTTAGCAATTGACTGGTTTTGATTTTTTCCCCCAATGCCAATGGTATTCAAGTGTTGTTCCAGATGTTTTGGGGTTGCACCCAAGATACAATATCACTACTGATAATAGTAAATGGCAATCTTTGCTTTCCTTTGCCATGGACATTCTACTTCTGTCTGCAGATCTTTGTATTTTGTGATTTGTCTCCAGTTCTTTCTCTTCTATTCTGCTGTTTCCATATACTGCCACATCCACTATCCAGATTTTTTTGTTTTTCTTACCAACAATTGTTAAGTATAAGATGTTATACGGCAGGTATTTGTATGTTTGAATTCTAAAGTTCCAGGACACTTTGATTTCCACATTTTCTATTTTCTACTTTGTCTATTTTATTGTCCCAACAATTCTTGCTTGCAGGCAGATGGTATTTCTAGCAGATAACGCCAATGCACCATTGTTGCTACTTTGTCATGCCGTTGTTTGTATTCGGTTTATGTATTCCTCTTGTAGCAGTTAACTGGGTGGCCCACTGTTTCTTCAGCTTCTTTGCAGAGGCAGAATTTGTTTCCTGTTGCTACCTTCTTATGATTCAGATAAGAGGGGGAAAGTTGAATTGCCTCATTGTCCATCCTTTGTTATTCTCTATAATCCAAATAGTAGCCCTTGTGAAGCTGCAAAATGTTCTCAGAAAAAGATAGGTGATGCATAGCAATTGGAGGGCAAAACCCCTTTCCTCTTAAACAAACTGCACACCTTTAATCTCCCTCCCTAACCAGTTTATACAGGACAGGGTCTGTGGCTCATATGTTCAGACTGACCCTGGAGGCAATGTTTAGATTGCTACTTTGGCCTGTCAGAAATGAGGAGTAATAAGCTCACTTTTCCTGCAGATAAAACTATATTACCGGTTCTGCTCTGATCTGTAATTTTGATTTTCCTCACTCGTTCCTCTTGAGTCTGAAACTGAATGACACAGACCAGAGCTCAAGAAACCAAGCTGAAGAACAGTAATAATAGCCTGAAGATTATATGAGCAAATATATCCTAAAATTATTATTATTATTATTCTATATCACTGACAAATGTTCTCCCTCATTCTCCCTTCTCCACCCCATTTTCTCCCATTCTTATTTTAACCTTTTCAGCTCTGGGCCTTTTCCTTAAACTGCAGACAGGCTAGTAAGAGTGGTCACTGTGACAAAACTCTGACTGTCCTCTTCCAAAATCCACTGAGAACAGAAGGATACAGTTTAGATTTTCTTCTGGGGAAAATCTAGGGTCCTTCAGGTGAGTATCTGGGAAGTCACATTTCAGAATGCAGTAATCTTCAATTTTTTTTGCAGGTCCTTATATCTGATAGGCCACATTAGTCTCTCTGTGATATATTTGTTAATTACTGTCTACATGTGGGCAAAATAGTATGATGACCTTTGTTTTTCTTTATTAGGCTCAAAAGAAAAAATATAAACAAAGTAAGTTAGCAGCTTTGAAAACATTGGCTCTAGGATGTATCAAATACTAGACCACAAACTTGAACTTTGCAAGACCAACAGACAAAAGATCTGATATTGGGGGGGGGGGGGGAGCTTATAGAAGTTTATAGAAGTATACCACCCTAAATTAAACAACTTACAGTAAGATAATGTGACGAATTCATTGAAAGTCCTCAGTGAAAAAGCAGTTAGTTCAACCAAAGACAAACAACATACATCAACAATTCACTGCTTAAGTCAGGTATAGACAGACCCGAGTTAAAAAGGACCTTTATTGCTAATTCTGCCTTTAACTCAGTAATTTGTAGGTAGATTGGAACTCGTACTTTAGCACAATGAACTGTTGAAAACAAGCTGTATATTAAATGTGTGTGGTTAAAACAGGACATAAAAACACATGGCTTCAGTGGTTCATCAGCTTAAGGAAAAAGAATGCCATCTGCAATTTTAATAACTTAATATTAATATTTTAATAACTTTAAATAATTTTAATAAACTTTCATAAGTAGGGTGTTGTCTGAAAGTCAGACAAGAATGTCTTAACTTGGCCTGCATTTATTTATTCTTCTGTAGCAAAGATTCCCTTGGTTCCATCTGTGTGCTTATAAGTCATAAGTATACTTTTACACTGAGCTCGTACTTTAAGTTTACAATACAACTTTTGTTCTATTATTGGTTGTTTATGGTTTCCCCATAACCCCACTGGAGGAAATTGCCAGGTTCCGCTATCTCAACAGAGTGAGAAAAATCGTCAGGGATGACTCTCACTCTGGACAGCACTTCATACTTCTACCATCGGGCAAGAAATATAGAAGCATAGCCAGCCAGACAATAGGCTGAAAAATAGCTTCTATCCATGGGCTGTCAGATTTCTAAATGCCACATAACACCATGACTAGACTTGATACAACAGACTCACAGTGCCAGTGCAATGTGCAATATGTACATACCGGTGGAATAATGTGTATGTATATGTATTCTGTGTTTGAATGTATTCTGTGTTTCTGTGCTTTGTGTGATTGACTGATGGAGGCTAATTCAATTTCATTGCACACATATCGTCCATTGATAATAAAGGTTTGAATTGAATTGAACTGATAAAGTGAATAGTTCATGCTAGCTGAGGACAATGTAGAACAACAAAATAAACCAAAGCAATTACAATTTTACTGGAAATTAATGAACCAATATTTGTTTGTTTGTTTGTTTCCCATCTTTATTATTTTAATAAATAACTCAAGGCAGCTATATACCTAATACTACTTCTTATTTTCTCGACAACAAAATCCTGTGATGTGAGCTGGGCTATATGAGAATAACTGACTTAAAATCTGTCAGCCAGCTTTAGAATTTACAATCTCCTGATTTCTAGCTTGATGCCTGAACCACACTAAGCCAAACTTAGTCTCGAAATTAGTGAGCAAAAGTTTCTCTTTGAGGAATATGTTCAGAAATGTGAAAAACAAACAAACAAACAAACAAACAAATATTTGGTATGAATTTTTACTGAAGATGTTTCAAATTTTATACAAACCAGAATCCTTGCCTGGAAACTTGCAATTTTCAGAATTTTACTGTGGAGTTTGCTAGTGCACAAAAATTATGTATTAAAATATGAACACCAAAATTGATATATTTTGGAAGAAAGGACAAATGTACGTATTATTATATACCAAAATGTGCATATTTAGCGACATGTATTTGATTATTTATGTCATTGGGGGTGGCGGACATTTGTGGAAATAGGCTGAAATGGATTTATTCATCAAGAAAATGAAAAACAGAACAAAACCCCAAGTGACATAGCCATCCATCCTAATTTATTAAATAACAAGGTGCCCTTGTAAAACAATGAGATGCTCAAGGTGTTTTGATAACAATCTTTCTCAGAGACTCAAGACTATTTTTCGCTATCTTGGTGACATCTATCTAATACTATCAAAAGGAGACAAGTTACTGTACAACCTGATATCTTTTTTTTCCAAAACTATTTTGAAATTTCACTTATTTTAATATTTCTCCTTGTGCTTTTGGCTGCATCCTTTGTTTTTTTTTTCATAGCAAGGCCACAATACCATCAGCTGAGAATAAGTATTAATACAGACTATTAAAACCCCAGTGTCTTACATTTAACATAAGTTAGTATAATATTACAGGGATGCAAGAATGTTATAGAATACAACTATATATTTGGGCTTATGTTTTTGGCTTTATAATTTAAAAATAAAAGATAAGATTTCATTTCAATTTTAAAAGTATTTAATTTTTTAAAATAAAGATAGCATTTTCTTTAATAGTCAGGTTCCATTCAAATTATGAGGAAATTTTAGGAAACTCAGTCTGTTTAATTGCCCAGCATACAGTTGTTTTAAATTCACCCTTTATCTTTCAATAATAGTAGTGGGATGCAATGGAACTGTCTTCTTTGCAATAGTTACAATGATCTCTGACAGTGCAAAGCCCACCCCCCCCCCCCCGGGTAAATATATTTGAAATCTGAAAATACTACAGAGGAAATTTGTTGTGCAAAATGGATGAAATAAGAATGAACCCTTGATTTACCCATCCTTAATCTACTACTGGTAGAGTGGAGTTAAGAAACAATGCTGCACTAGCTTTACTAAGACTGCTTTATTGATTTTTTTTTACAACATTATTACACTATTGGGATAAAGGGTTAATATTTTAATATTTTTAATATTTTTATTTTTTATTTCTTTCATATGCTGTTTTTATATCCTTGTTAGCCACCTTGAATCACCATATGCGAGTAGGCGGCAATATAAATTAAATAAATATAAATAAATACTATATACTCCTGCTATAAGACTGAGACTACTATTAGAATTGGATGAGACTGTTTGGGCCATCATGTTTAAGTTTATATTCAGTGGAAGGATTCAAACTAGAGCACCTGGAATAGATAGCTACCCAATTTTCACTGAACACATCCAATGAAGGGCACTCATGACATCTATTATTAATTGGTTTTACTGTTGCCAAATCTGCTTTTGTGAGACTCATATTCATTATTTATGTCCTTCAGACTGGGATGAAAAAGGTTTTGTCTTTTTTCCCGAGTATTTAAAGTGTGTTTGTATGTATCACTTTAATGTTCTTTTCTTAAACCATAATACCCAAGCCCTTCAATCTGTTTTTATATAATTTTGTTTCTTCCAGTTCCTTTATATCTCTTTCACTTTTCCTTTAAAAAAGTGTCAAAAAGTGTTTTATAGGATTTTTAGGTAGTCTTTAACACAAGTAATTTATAGTATGCAGTATGATATCATGAGCCAGATGCATATCTTGTCCAAACATTTACTGTATTTCCCATAGCTCAGAGGGGAAATTCAGCAGATTCTAGCAGGTTCGCTAGAACCGGTAGTAAATTTTCTAAGCAGTTTGGAGAACCAGCTGTTAGAAGAAATCTCATTTTTCTTTTTTACACTTTACAGGGTTCATCCTGTAAGGAAGGCAGGAAAAAAAACATTCTAGTGTTGTTTATAGTCTAATCTTTATTGCCCTGTTTACAGAAACTGCCCACCCAGTCACATGATCCCCAGCCATGTCCACCAAGCCACGCCCACAGAACCGGTAGTAAAAGAAATTTAATTCCACCACTGCCATAGCTATATGTCAGGGTGGGATTGGAGAATTAAATAATATAACACTTATTTAATACTCAAAATGTACAGTAGATGTATTATTCTGCACTTTAAAAAAAATCCAACTATTTGGCACTAAAATTGCTGTAGATTTGTCTGAAATTCTGCACGATATTCTGCCAGTGCAATGCTACTGTGCTTGCCAAAAGCATGCAGCTGTATTAACATTCAAATAAAATTGTGGGCATTTCTGATTTTTTTAATAATGGTTTTACATTTCCAAATTCTGGTTTCAATTTGATTCTAAATCTGATACGTGGCATCTGAAAGGACTTAAGTCAAATCAGGTTATTTTAGAACTATCAAACTGGGATCCAAATTAAATCTTGTGGATAGCAAAGTTTCTCATGTGTGAAGAGAATCTTCTCATGTATATAAGAAGTTATATGTACACACATACACTGTACATAATACATTTTGTTGAGTTTTCCTCATTCAGTATGTTCTTTCTCTGTTTACTATGTTCCAAAAACATTGAGAAAAGATTTGCAATAATAAGAGTTTATTTCATGTGATGTAGTATGATTTCTTTCTTCTCCAATCACATATTGCAATAGATTTCTTAAAAGATTTGTTTACCATGTATGACACCATTTTCAGGCCCTGAAACTGCAGTGATCTACTGACCTCTAGTTGAGAAAAGCGAGATCAACATTTAACTGTTTTTTTCTTCTAAAATAAATATTTTTCCCAACATAGTTTCAATGATTTCAATAATTTCCACTCAAGGTATTAAAACAACATTCATATTCAATATTCACTTTTCAAACCTCTTCTTGTTCATTTAGAACAAGAACAACAACATTCTAATGGTATCTCTTAGCAGCTTCATTGGTCTGTATTCCCAGAGGAGCCAAGTAACAATTTCAGTAGATTGCTTCCATTAGAAAGTGTGCAACTGGAGTTGAGCCCAAACAGTATCAGTTCTTTGATGGTTTTCACTATTACTAAATGTACACATTATTTTGTTTTTGGACAAGTATCTGTTCCATGGATTTGGATGAATAGACAAGGATGTTGATTCTGACAATGGTTATGGTTCTATGATGCCATGATGATGCTGATTATGGATTTAGTATTTGTTTTTTTTAATGTTATTGGATTTTCCAAAACAAACAAACAAGCAAGCAAGCAAGCAAG